>LVTN01000586.1:149102-160376 GCA_001649415.1 Musa itinerans | reverse complement strand
GATAAGTGTTTATGTTTTAATCTGTGTTTTGAGTAACGCAGGATGCTTCGATCAGGATAAGACAATTAAAGCAGGAAAAATCATGTTGTGCCGAAGGGAAACATGTCAGAAGATTGGACGTCGAGCTAGAGGATCAGTCGATGTATCGACAGAAGGCTTTGGGCCATGGATTCGGGCATCGAGCTAAGAAGAGCGGATATTGCGCCAAGGATATCGAAGTTGCAGAGTCAACTGGCCGATTGAGCAATAGGCCGCAAGAGAGGATGATGCGCCGAAGAATCGGACGAAGCATCGAGGGACCAATGACATGCCGGACAACATGATTAATGCTTAGTATTAATTATCTAGATCGAAGTATGTTTTTATATGTGCAAGGTTAACTACGATAGCAAGGCATAAAGAAAATGAAGTTCCAGAGTCAAGGACGCGATTTCGTTGGGAGTTCGAGAGTTCGCCGGAAGTCCGGACGTTCGTCGAAAGCTCTGCCGAGAAGTCCAGGAGCTTGCCGAAGAAGCTCATCGGAACTTGCTAAGAAGATTGTCGTGAAGTCCAGGAGCTTGCCGAGAGTCCGCCGGAACATTGCCGGGAGTTCGTCGGAAGTTCACCAGAAGATCGCCGGAAGCTCATCGAAAGAGGCAGTTGACATACCGGAACTAGAATGCTTAGAATATGTCTTAGGAATCATAGTTAGCACAGAATTGGAGTTGGGATTCGGAGGTAATCCCATCAACTCTGTTAGGGGCCAACTAGGCCCGAAGTTGGGCTAGATTCAAGGCCTAACCAGAATACTGAAAGCCTGGCAGGCAATGGCACCGCTTGGGAGACTCGGTCTCCCAGGTGGTCTGGGCGGTGGTAACGCCAGTAGCAAATGCTGCCAGCGGTGGTACCGCCCAGTGCAATGTCAGTGTCAGACTGACACTGGCAGTGGTACAGCCCAGCGCAAGCGGTGGGACCGCTTGTGCCCGGGAAACCCGGGATGAAATATTTTTAGGCTCCATGTTTAAATCAACTTGAAGCCTATAAATACCCCTCTCATCCCTGGTTAACACACACAAGCAAAAAGAATTCAAAAGTGAGAAAACGCTACTGCAATCTCTTTAGAAATTCCCTCCTCCACTCTAAGTTTAGAATTTTGTAAGAGATGAGTGAGTGCTTGTAAGGGTTGTCTCCAAAACCCATGAAAAGGAGAAGAGGGGTGTAAGAAGGAGGTTAATCTTCGCCTATTAAAGGAAGATCGATAGTGGATGTCGATGGCCTCGACAAAAGAGGAATCGGCGAAGTGGATGTAGGTCACAACGATAGAACCACACTAAAATCTAGTTTGCGTTTACTTCTTGTTGTTTACCTTACTGTAAACTGAATTCCTCCTTCACTACATTTCCATACGCTTTCAAAATTATTACCTTTATGAAACCAGTTTTATTGCAATAAAGTTTTTGAAGACGTAATTTTTACCGTTGTACTAATTCACCCCCCTCTTAGTGTCGACCCCATCATAACAAGAAGTGCCAAGTTCTCATCATCATTTGAGCTTTCGCTTGAGTGGTCTTCTTTAGTTCTAAGTGACATATCCTTCCTGTTCTTTAGAAGGTTGTTCTCATATTCATCATATTCATTATGTGCCTTGCACATCATTTCGTAGGTCATTAATGACCCGATAAGTTCTTCAAGAGCAAAGTTGTTCAGGTCCTTTGCTTCTTGTATTACCGTCACTTTTGGATCCCACCTTTTTAGAAGAGATCTTATTATTTTATTGATAAGTCCAATATTAGAAAAACCTTTATCAAGTGCTTTCAAACCATTGACGACATCCGTAAAATAGGTGTACATGTCTCCAATGGTTTCGCTTGGTTTTATTTAAAACAACTCAAAATTATGCACCAAGAGATTAACTTTTTACTCTTTAACCCTACTTGTGCTTTCGTGAGTGACTTTGAGTGTGTGCTAAATCTCATGTGCAGTTTCGCATATAGAAACCCGATTAAATTTATTTTTATCGAAAGCACAAAACAAGTATTCATCGCTTTAGCATTCAAGGAGGTCTTTTTTTCCAAATCATTCCATTCGTTAATTGGTTTGGAAAACATCTCAAAACTGCTTGCAACAATGTTTTAAAATTCAAAATTCATAGAAAGCAAGAAAATTCTCATCCTAGTTTTCCAATAAGTGTAGTCCGTCCCATTGAACATAGGAGGACAAGTGATAGAAAGTCCCTCTTGATTGCTGGCAAAAGCTATCTCTCTTAGGTTTTAAACCAAATAGAGAGTAACCTTGCTCTAACACCAACTACTAGAATCAAGTTGGCACTAAGAGGGGGGGTGAATTAGTGCTTATAAAAATATTATATCAAATCAAAAAATTCATTTCAATTTAAACCCGTACCGAAAATGCATTAATCGTAAAGAAGGTGTGAAGGGGGAGTAAGTAGCCAAGTCAATAAGCAATATGAAGAAAAAGCAGAATAGGAATGACAAAGTAGAGATCACACTGGATTTATAGTGGTTCGATCGTCATGACCTACGTCCACTCCCCATTCCTCCTTGTTGAGACCATTGGCATCCACTAACGGTCTTCCTTCAATGGGTGAAGACTAACTACCCTCTTACAATACTTTCTCCTTTTTACGAGTTTATGAGACAACCCTTACAAGCCTCACACCTCTCTTAGATTTATTATAAAGCTAAAGAAAGAGGAGGACACTTATAACCTTTTTCAACACTTTCACATCCCAAAATCTCAAGACTTTTATTCACACCTTTGATCTCTTTCATGCAGGAAAGAGTGAGGTATTTATAGGCCCCAATGGCTTCAAAAGTGGAACCAAAAAATGTCTCATCCCGGATTTTCGAGGTACTAATGGTACCACCGTCATTATTGGGCGATACCACCACGTGCAAACTGACATTAGGTGATACCACTGCCTAGTCTAGGTGGTACCACCCCTTGATAGAGCCTAGGAGATTGGGCTCTAGCGGTACCACCGCCTGACAAGGCAGTACCACTGCTTGATAACATTGACTGCCGACAGTACCACCACTAAATTTAGGTGGTACCATCGCCCAAACTCCTTGGGAGGCCAAGCCTCAAGCGGTTCCACCGATAGCTCCGATGGTGCCACTACCTGACATGGCTTCAAATCACTGAATGGGTCATCTAATCGGCCCAATTCAGCCTTGATTTGGGCCAAGTTGGCCCCTAATTGAATTAGTGGAATTTCTTTTAAAACTAACTCAAATTGAAACCCTAACTATGATAATTAAGGCTAGACAATTACAATAGAAGCAATCCTAGTTGTCTGACGCGTCAATTGTTCATTTGAACTTCCGGCGCACTCCTGGTGATCTTCTGACGAGCTTTCGATGAACCCCCGACGAACTCTAGGTAAGCTTCTGATGCATCATTCGAACCTTCAGTGTATCCCCTGATTCCTTTGACCTGATGCTCGATCTTGACTCTGGCCTAACATTTGATTCTTCTTTAATTGTTTTGCCCTTTTTATTATCATAGTTAGTCTTGCATCACTTATCTCAACACATGAATTAGATTACTAATTTATCATTTGATTTCATCATCAAAATCTGAGATTCAACAGATAGCACTGCTAGTCTAGTGGTGCTATTATCGGGCACCATTTTTCTTTTAGGCTTTCAAAAAATGGTATAAGATTCATTCACTAAAGTTTAACATGCCTAATTCTCTTCTAATAAAATCAAATTATTCCTCATTCAGTCGTTTAATAAAAATATCTGCTAGTTGATGTTTTGTGTTAATGAAATATAAATATATATCATTATTACTTATATAACCCCTAATGAAATGATGTTTAATGTAAATGTGTTTGGCTAGAGAATGTTGAATAATATTTTTTGACAAGAAAACTGCACTAGTATTATCACACTTTATAGGAATATTTTTTAAGTAAAGTTGATAATCTTCTAAAATACTTTTCATCCAAATTACCTACACATAACATACACCTAGCATAACATATTTGGCCTAGATCATAGATAGTACAATAAAGTTTTTTAGATGATCAAGAAACAAGTGCATCATCTAAGAATTGACAAGTTTTATAGGTACTTTTTCTATCAATTTTATATCCTACAAAGTCAACGTCAGCATAAGCAATCAAATCAAAATTTTTAGATTTAGGATACTATAATTTCATATTAGGTGTTCCTTCTAAATATTTAAAAAAATTATTATTTTATAATGAGATTATTTAGGATTAGATTTGAAATCTTATAGTATGATATAGTAAACTGCCTATCATGCCTCTATATGTTTTTTTTATTAAAGCATATCCTTCATTGTCCAAGTCTAGTTTAATAGAGATGCTCATTAGTGTATTGATTATTGAATCTTAGATTTTGATGATGAAATCAATTGGTAAATTATTTGATCTAATCTATATATTTAGATAAGTGTGTAGGATTAACTACGATAGCGATAAAGCATAAAGCAGATGTTAGGCCGGAGTCAAAGATTGGACGATGTGTTGGAAGCTCGCCAAGAGTTCGTCGGGAGCTCGCCAAGAGTCCATCGGGAGTTCGCTGAGAGTTCATCAAGATTTCGCCGGAAGTTCGCTAAGAAGTTCACCGGAAGTTCACCGAGAAGTTCGCCGAGAGAACAATTGACATACTGGACAAAGATTGATTGTTTAAATGCCTTAATTATTGTAGTTAGACTATAAGTTGAGTTAGGATTGGGAAGTAATCTCACTAACTCAGTTAGGGGCCAACTAGGCCCTTAATAGGGCTGAATTGGGCTAGTTGAACAACTCATTCAGCACTTGAAGTCATGGCCGACAATGGTACCACCTAGGACTCAGTCTCCCAAGTGCTCTGGATAGTGGTACCGCCCAGACTGGGCGATGATACCACCAGTAGTTAAAGCTATCATACGGTGGTACCACCTTGTCAAGCGGTGGTACCGCTAGAGCTCGGTCTCCGAACTCTGTCAAGCGATCGTACCTCCCAAACTGAGCAGTGGTACCATCTAGTGTCAGTCTATAGGTGGTAGTACCGCCTAATAATGGCGATGGTACCACTAGTACCTCGAAATCCAATGATGTAACACTTTTTGGCTCCAATTCTGAAGCCATTGGGGCCATAAATATCCCACCCTTTTCTGCATGAAAGGGTACGAAAGTGTGAATAATATCTTGAAGTCTTATGGTGTTAAAAGAGTTGTAAAAGTGCAAAGAGTCCTCCTCCTCCCTTTCTAGTGTTGTGATCATTCAAGAGAGGTGTGAGGCTTGTAAGGGTTATCTCCTAAACCCATGTAAAAGAGAAAGCACTATAAAGAGGTGGTTGGTCTTTGCTTATTGAAAGAAGACCATTAGTGGATGCCGATGACCTCGACGGAGGAGGAATCGGAAGTGGATGTAGGTCACAATGATCGAACTACTATAAATTCTGGTGTGCTCATTTACATTTTGCTTTTCATCACTGCCATTACTTTCTAAGTTAATTGCTAGTTCATTTATTCTAAAGTCAAGCACTTTCCAAGATTGGTTTTCAATGAACGAATATTTTACAAAACCGACGATTTTTTTCGCTACACTAATTCACCCTCCTTCTTAGTGCCGCTCTTGATCATAACATTGATAGCCTTAGCATTATTTATATAAAATTATTTTAATAGATCAAGAGTATACTTGGTTTGACTAGTGAAAATCTTATCATTTAGTTGCTTAATTTATAATCTTAGAAAAAATATCAATTCACCCATTAAACTCATTTTAAATTCTTGGCTCATACTCTTAGCAAATAATTCATATAAAGATTCATTCGTAGAATCAAAAATAATATCATCAACATAAATTTAAATAATAAAAAAATTATTACTAAAATATTTAATAAATAATGTGGTGTCAACCTTGCCATTTGAAAATTTATTTTGAATAAGAGAGGAACTAAGTCTCTTATACCAAGCCCTAAGGGTTTGCTTCAACTCATATAGAGCCTTTGATAATTTAAAAGTATTATTTTAAAAAAAATCATTTTCAAATTTGGGTGTTTGCTCAACATAAAATTTTTCAAAAATAAAACCATTAAGAAAAGCACTTTTGACATTCATTTGAAATAATTTAAAATTTTTAAAACATATATAGGCAAAGAGTATCCTTATGGCTTTAAGTCTAGCCATAAGAATGAAAGTTTCTTCATAGTTTATATCTTCTTCTTGGTTGAATCATTTAGCCACTAATCTAGTCTTGTTTAGAACCATGACATATTGTTCATCTTACTTATTCCTAGAGTTTCATTTCATGTCAATTATAAGATAACACTAGATCTAGGAACAAGCGTTCAAACTTTATTTCTCGAGACCCATGAGTCATCTTTAAGAGCATCATCAATTCATTTGGGCTCAATTTGAGATAAAAAGGTAACATTTGCATAAATATTTTTTAACGAAAAATGAGTTTAAATACCTTTCGATGTATCTCCAAAAATTGATTTAGCTCTTTATTTATTCTCTAGACCCATGAGTAATCTTTAAGAGTATCATCAATTCATTTAGGCTCAATTTAAGATAAAAATGTAACATTTGCATAAATATTTTTTAACAAAAAATGAGTTTGAATACCTTTATATGTATCTCCAATAATTAACTCCTTATGATATGCATCTATATACTTCTATTCCTTAGATAAGGTTTCTTTATAAGTAGATGTATCCGAGTTATTTTAAGATTAAAATCCTCATTCATATTTAATTTATTAAATTTAAAATTGTTATCAAAATTATTTTTCTTAATTTCAAGATATTTATCAAGAATAACATGAATAGATTCATCAATGACTAAGGATCTCTTATTGAAAACTCAATAAGCTTTAGAGATAGACGAATATCCAAGAAAAATATCTTCATCGAATTTTGCATCAAATTTTTCTAACACAACCTTGTCATTTAAAATAAAACACTTGCAATCAAAAACTTTGAAATACAAGATATTGGTCTTTTATTGTTCCACAATTTATAAGAAGTTTTAAATTGATAAGGTATTATGAGAACTTTGATCATGACATAGCATGTCGTCTTAATAATTTCGGTCCAAAAGTATTTGGATAGGACTATATTCATTAAGCTTGGTCCTTATCATCTCATGTAAGCTCTTATTCCTTCCCTCAATAATTTATTTTATTACGGATTTCTTGGAGTAAAGAAATTATGGTCATACCCATTCAAATCATAAATTTCATGAAAATCATGATTTTTAAATTCACCACCATAATCACTATAAATAGAAGAAATTATAAAACTTTTTTTATTTTTAACTTGTTTATAAAATTTGATAAAATATTTAAAATAATTATTTTTATATGTAAAGAAATATTTCCAAATATATATACTATAACCATCAACAATCACAAAAGTATATTTGCTAACTCCTAGACTTGTGATATTAATAGGTCTAAATAAATTCATGTGAATTAGTTGTCATGGTCTAGAAGTACTTACTTGATTTTTAGGTTTAAGGCTACTCCATATATGTTTTCTCAATTGGTACGCATCACAAATTTTATCTTTAACAAATTTAATTTTAAATATTCCTCTTATATGTTTTTTCGTTCCAATTTGTAAAATTAATTTCATATTAGCATGTCCTAATCTCTTATTCCAAAGCCATACATCATTATTCAAAATCGAAAAATAAATTACATCCCGAAAATCATCAAGATCAATAGTATAAATATTATCATTTGTTAAAGCTATCATAGATTTATTATTATTTAGTATTTTTATGATGCAAACATTAAATTTAAATTTAACATTGTATTACTTATCACAAAGTTAACTAATGCTTATTAAGTTATGTTTCAAACTATATCACATCTTTAATCAAGAAATTCAATTTGTTACCAATATTTTCAATGCCAATAATTTTTCTTTATTGTTGTCCCTAAAAGTAACATATCTTTCATCTTGACAAGTGAGCTTTGAGAAGTTTGTAAGGTATCCGATCTTATGCCTAGAGCATCCACTATCAAGATATCATCTTTTACTTGTAGCTCTTGTTTAGAGACATACCTATAAGAAATAGAGATTTGTTTTAGGTACCCATTTAATTTTAGGTCCTTCATGGTTAGATTTATCTTTCTTGTCTTTTGATTTTAAATAATTTATGATTATTTTAGAAACTTAAACTAATTTATGATGACTATATTTCTTAAGAAAGCATGTGTAAACATAGTAACCAAATTTTCCATAAAAGTTATATTTAACTTTAAGATAAATATGTTAGTATAAAAATCAGCACTAACGAGGGGGGGTAAATTAGTACTTTCATAAAAGTTACATCGATTCAAAAATCTTGTTCGATAAAATCGTATCGAAAATATGTTTAACTTGAAAACGTTCGTAAGAATGTAATGAGCAAATAAAGTAGTTTGCAATAAAGGTAAATAGTAAAATAGAAATGTAAATAGAGTTTTATAGTGGTTTGGTCGTTGCGACCTACGTCCACTCCCGATTCCTCTTCCATCGAGGCCACCAGCGTTCACTAATGATCTTCTTTCCAATAGACGAAGATCAACTACCCTTACAACTCTTTTTCCTTTTCACAAGTTCAGGAGAGAACCTTTACCCCCCTCTATTACAAGTATTCCCTCACACTCTCCCACAGAACAACCTCTAAGTATATGGAGAAGGGAACTCAACTTTCTAATAGAGTTTAAAACCTTAGAATCATAGAGTTTTGTTCTACCTTTTATGCTCTCTTAAGTAGAAAATATTAGGGTATTTATAGACCCCAAATAGCTTTAAAAATTGGAGCCAAAATTTAAATCCCCGAGATTTCGGGGTACTGGCAGTGCCACCGCCTGTGTCCGGCAGTACCATCGCTTGTAGCACTGACACTAGGTAGTACCACCACCTAGTCTAGCGATATCACCATCTGAAACTAAGTGGTACTACTGTCAAATCTGGCGATACTATTACCAAACACAGTCTCGGAGACTATGTCTTGGAGACTAAGCCGCTAGCGGTTCCACCGCCTGGACTGACGGTGTCACCGCCTGATCTAACTTTTGAGTCACTAAATGAGCTCTCCATATGCCCAAAATAGTCCCAACTCAGGCCCAATTGGCCCCTAATTGAGTTGGGATGGTTACACCTAAAACCAACAAAATTACGAACTAACTACGACCAATTAAAACAATTGATTACAAGACTAGAATTCTATATTATCCAACATGTCATTGGTTCATCTAGCACTTGTCTGATCCTTCGGCACATCGTCATCTCCTTCAGTGTATTGTCCAATCAACATGTTGACCTCTTGCAACTTCTGATCTCCTTGGCGCAATGTTCGATCCTTCAATTAGATGCCCGAACTTATAGCACGAATTTATACCTCTGGCTGACGTCCAATCTTCTGGCATGTTCAATCCGGCCCAACGTCCGATTCCTCCTACTTTAATCGATTTATCTTTTTTAATCAAAGTTAGCCCTACGTCACTTAAAACGCATATTAAATCGTAAACTCATCAATTGATTTCATCATCAAAATCTGAGATTCAACAATCTCCCCCTTTTTATAACGACAACCAATTGATTATGGAGTTTAAACTAAACTCCTCCTATCAATATGTCATAATTTCAATCATGAATTATATACAATACATCATATCATTACTTACATCATAAATCCAAGTATTACATCCAAACCATCATACATAATAAAATTTCATTATACCATGCATGATCATCATCATACCTTCTCCCCCTTTGTCATCAACAAAAAGAAGTGCAACTAGTAAGTTTTTGAAATATTCAAGCTAGTAAGATATTAAGTTTTGAACATGCAAGCTAGCAAGTTTTAGAGATATGCAACTTTAGTAATTCTTTACTTCTTGAGATGGGCAAGATAGCACTTTTGCTTCTCTTGAGATTGCAAGCTAGCAATTCTTACTTCTCTTTTGAGAATTCTTACTTCTCTTTTGAGATAAGTTTGTAAGTTTTGCTTATTGAGATGGGCAAGATAGTAATTTTTGCTTCCTTTTACAATGTGCAAGCTAGCAATTTTTCTTTTCTTTGCGATGTGGAAGCTAGCAAGACTTTCTCCCCCTTTGTTATTGTCAAAGAGAAGGAAAGAATATAATAGTATAATTTTTCTCCCTTGTTTACATCAATGATTCAATCATATCATGAGATATATAAATTATAAATACAAGGCAATTGTACATAATAAAATTCAAGTCATAAACATCAAGAAGTCAAGTGATATATCATGGTTAATTTGAATACATCTGTTCTTTAGTTAAAGCAAAATTCTTGATTTATAGAAAACTCAATTCATAAAAATCGAGAAATCAAGATTATGATCCAAAAAATGTATAAGGAGAATTTATGCATTTGGGAGAATTAACATGCCTAAGTTTAACATTCAAGCTAGCAATTATGGTTCTCTTGAGATGTTAGCAATTTTCTTTCTCCCCTTTGTCATTGCAAACAAGAAAGAAGAAGAGGGGAGGCATAAAAATTTATATCAATGATCATCACATGAAATATATCAAAGATCATGAAAGATCAATACAAAAAGCATCGGTCCGGACAACTTGGTTAATTGCTTAGGATTAATTGTCTCGATTGAAGTTTTGTTTTAAGTGTGCAGGAAATGGCAAGTGCTGTGGACGTCATGCAGCAGGAGTTGCGCCGGAGTCATGACTATGATCACGTTGGGAGTTCGAGAGTTCGACGGAAGTCCGGACGGTCGTCGGAGGTTCTGCGGGAACAAATCCGTGAAGTCCTGGAGCTTGCCAAAGAAGCTCGTCGGCACTCGCCAAGTGGATCGTCGCAAGTCCAGGAGTTTGCCGGAAGTCCGCAGGAGCATCGTCGAAGGTTCGTCGGATGTTCGCCGGAAGATCGCCGGAAGCTCGCCGGAAGAAGCGATTGACGCATCGGAGCAAGCTGCAGTATATGCCTTTAAGAAAGGTCGTAGTTAGCGCAATGATTAAGTTAGAAATGGGAGGTGATCCCATTAACTTAATCTTGGGGCAATTGGGCCCCTGAAAGACACAAATTGGGCCGAATGGATCAGCCCATTCGAACCCAGAACTTTGGCCAGCGGTGGCACCGCCTGGGTGGGCGGTGGCACCGCCCGAGCTCAGTTTCCGAGCTCTGGCTGGGCGGTGCAACCGCCCCTGACAAGAGGTTGAACCGCCTGAGCTCGGTCTCCGAGCTCTGGCTGGGCGGTGCAACCGCCCATGTCAGGAGGTTGAACCGCCCAGGGCTCAGTCTTCGAGCTCTACCAGGCGATGCAACCGCC
>LVTN01000586.1:123958-144517 GCA_001649415.1 Musa itinerans | reverse complement strand
GATCAATATAAAGGAGTCATAATGAATCTCAAGTTGAGAAATTAATATTATAATTTGTATAAATCTCCTCTTAAATAAAAACATTAAAGAGCATTTCAAGAATATCGTGAAATCAAGAGAATGATCATGATTAAAAGAAATCTCCTTTTTAATAAATAGTAAAAGGAAGAATCATAATAAATTATCTTAATTCAAATGAAAAACGTAAGTCATTGAAAATTAAAAAATCAAGATAAAAATCATGATTCATTTGGGTAAATCAAATAGCGAAAAGAAGAATCATAGTAAACAATCTTGATTCATAAAGATCTCAAGTTATAATTATCAAGGAATCAAGATCATGATTTTAATAAAACTTATTCAAATTCAAATTGTCAAATCATCAAATTCACTTTCAAGAGATTCAAAATGATATAAATAGATTTATCAATCTTTTATTGAAAAATCGATAAGATAGTGATAGAGAAATTTTTAAGAAAAATGCATTCCCTTTTTATGTGTTTCAATTTATGTGATTTATTTCACATAAGCATGCCTTTATCTTTTATGTCAAATAAAAACATGCATCATCGTTTAAAACCGAAAAAGCAAATTTCATCATAAAAATTATCAAGATCAATAAACCATAAATCACAAAAATCATCATTACTTCAAATCATCATGCATAATTAAATCATTAAATCATCAAGTATGATTTCATTAAACATAAAGTATTTTCAATCAAAATCAATTTGTTTTGGCTAGTGAGCTTTGTGAAGTATATTAGATCTCCAATCATAAGCCATGAGCATCCACTATCAAAATTTTATTTTTTCTCCTAGCTTTCAATTTTAGAGATGTCTACAAGAAAGATAAGTTTCTTTTAGGTACCTATTTGACTTTGGGTCCCTTACGGTTGAATCTATCTATTTTAATTTTTGGCATTAAGACATTCATAGTTCCTTTTGGAACCTAAACCAATTTATGTGAGTCATACTTTTTAAATAAATATTTAAAAGTAAAATAACCACATCTACCACAAAAATTAAATTTATTTTTATGAGAAACATGTAATGTAGATCCTTTAACAAAGATAGTTGGCTTTTGTTGAGTGTTACTTACAAAGCCAATTCCTTCCTTTCTATGAATATGACTGTTATTAGTAAGAATCATGTTTAAAAATTTACTACCAATTTTAAATTTATCTAACATTTGTTGTAATAATAAATTTTCCTTTTTGCATGATTCTAATGCTTCACATTTAGTGCAAGAGTTTAACATGCAATTATCATGCTCTTTTTTAATTTTTTCAATTCATTAGAAAGTGAAGCATGATTCTTTTTTAGCAATTT
Organism: Musa itinerans; assembly: GCA_001649415.1. Lineage (NCBI taxonomy): Eukaryota > Viridiplantae > Streptophyta > Magnoliopsida > Zingiberales > Musaceae > Musa > Musa itinerans. Next base: position 143,186 of record LVTN01000586.1, on the reverse strand, counting down.
ATAATTTTTATCAACTAATTTAAATTTATCATACAAATCATTGAATGCATCAAATAATTTATTATAAGGTAAAGTCATTTCGGTTGAGTCATTTATCTCGTCATTGAGAGCCATTAAGGCGCAATTCGCCACGTCGCCTTTATTGGTTTGCTTCTCATCTTCGGATGAGCTCAATTCATCCCAAGTTGTCTTAAGTGTTTTTTTCTTCTTTTGCAACTTCTTCTTTTAAGTTCATTTTTATTTTTTGATTCTTATTTTATGAACCATTTAAATTTACTTGTGAGGAGTTCAAGGTCATCGTCACTTGAGCTTTCGCTCGAGTAGTCTTCTTTTATTCTAAGTGTCAAATCCTTCCTGTTCTTTGGAATGTTATTTTTAAGTTCATTATGTACTATATATGTCATTTCATAGGTCATCAAAGACCCAATAAATTCTTCAAGTGAAAAGTTATTTAGGTTATTTGCTTCTTGTATTATCATTACTTTAGGATCCCAACTTTTTGGAAGGGATCTTAGAATCTTGTTTACAAGTTCGAGATTAGAAAATTATTTGCTAAAAGCTTTCAAGCCATTAACAACATCCATAAAATGGGTGTACTTGTCAACAATGGTTTCGCTTGGCTTCATTTGAAATAATTCAAAATCATGCATTAAAAGATTTATTTTAAACTCCTTAACTCTATTCGTGCTTTCACGAGTTACTTCTAATGTGAGCCAAATCTTATATGCAGTTTTGCATAAAAAAATATAATTAAACTCATTTTTGTTCAAAGTACAAAATAGTGCATTCATAGCTCGAGCATTCAAAGAAAAAAAAATTTACTCTAAATCATTCTATTCGTTCATTGGATTAGAAGGACTTTTAAAAACCACTTTCGATAATATTTCATAAATTTAAATTAATAGAAAGTAAGAAAACTCTCATTCGAGTTTTCCAATAAGTGGTCTGTCCCATTGAACATAGAAGGACGAATGATAGAGCGACCCTCTAGATTGCTAAAAAAATATCATCTCTCTTAGGTGTTAAACCAATAGAGAGAAACGTGGCTCTGACACCAATTATTATGACCAAATTTGGCACTAAGATGGGAGGTGAATTAGTGCTTTTGTAAAAGTTACGTTGATTCAAAAATCTCATTCGATAAAATCGTATCGGAAATATGTTTAACTTGAAAACATTCATAAGAATGTAATGAGCAAGTAAAGCAGTTTGCAATAAAGGTAAACAGCAAAATAGAAATGAAAACTAAGTTTTATAGTGGTTTGATCGTTGCGACCTATGTCCACTACCGATTCCTCTTCCGTCAAGGCCACCAACGTTCACTAATGATTTTCTTTCCAATAGATGAAAATCAACTACCCTTACAACTCTTTCTCCTTTTCACAGGTTCAGGAGAGAACCTTTGCACCCCTCTATTACAAGTATTCCCTCACACTCTTCCTTAGAACAGCCTCTAAGCATATGGAGGAGGGAACTCAACTTTCTAACAAGATTTACAACCTTGGAATCATAGAGTTTTGTTCTACCTTTTATACTCTCTTAAGCAGAAAAGATTGGGGTATTTATAGACCCCAAATGGCTTCAAAAATTGGAGCCAAAATTCAAATCCCCAAGATTTCAGGGTATTGGTGGTACCACCGCTTGTGCTAGGCGGTACCACCGCTTGTAGCATTAAGACTGGGTGGTACCACTGCCCAGTCTAGCAGTACCACCGCCTGACATAGTCTCGGAGACTGTCTTAGAAACTAAGCCGCTAGCGGTTCCACCACTTGGACCGACGGTGCCACCGCCTGACCCAACTTTTAGATCATTGAATAGGCTTTCCACTAGGCCCAAAACAATCCCAACTTAGGCCCAATGGGCCCCTAATTGAGTTAGCATGGTTACGTCCGAAACCAACTCAATTATGATCTAACTACAACCGATTATAAGACTAGAATTCTATATTGTATGGCATGTCATTGGTTCATCCGATGCTTGTTTGATCCTTCGACGCATCGTCCTCTCCTTCAATGTATTACTCAATTAATATGTTGACCTCCCACAACTTTTGATCTCCTTGGCACATATCCGTTCCTTCGGCTCGATGCCTGAACTCACAGTAGGAAGTCCATCTACCGGCACATCGATCCTCCGGTCGACGTCCAATCTTCTGACATGTTCAATCTGGCCCAACGTCTAATTTCTCTTGCTTTAATCGATTTATCTTTTCTGATCGAAGTTAGTCCTACGTCACTCAAAATGCAGATAAGATCATAAACTCATCACTTGATTTAATCATCAAAATCCGAAATTCAACAAAATATGTAGTGTTAGTCTATTTACAAATGTAGTTGGCTTTTGATATGTGTTACTTCTTGTGAAACCAATATATTCTTTTCTAAATACACAATCTTGTTTAATCAAAATCATATCAAGTGATTTATTTTTTAATTTAAATTTTTTTATTATTTGTCATAGAAACATATTTTCTTTTTTAAGAGATTCTATTATATTATTATTATTAATTGATTCTCCTAACCAATGTGCTAGTTTCTCATTCATGGCAACTAGGTCCTTTTTTATATTTTTTAAAGCATATAATTTTTAAAATAACTCCTTTTTAAGTTTAAGATTAGACGATCTTAAATCTTCACACCTAGAACAAAGAGTACAAGATGTTAATATATATTTGTTATGCATAATTTTTAATATATCAAATTCATTAGTAAGTAATGTATGATCTTTTTTAGTGAATTATATTTTTTACCAATCTTGTTGAGTTCATCGTATAAATCATGAAATGCTTCAAATAATTCCTCATGCGATAAGGAAGCTTCGAGAGAGTCCAATACCTCATCATTGAGAAATATTAAGGCATAATTTATCATTTCTTCTTCAACAATTTGTTCTTCTATTTCTGACTCACTTAATTCATCCCATGTTAGTTTGAGTATTTTCTTCTCCTTTTAGGTTGATGACTTCTTCTTCAATTGTGGACAATCATTTTTGAAATGCCTCTGCTTTTTGCATTCATAGCATATGACTATATCTTAGGCTCACTTTTGGTTTATCCTTCTCTTCTTGCTAGATTTGTCTTGTTTTTCCTCATGAATTTTTTAAATCTTTTTGTAAGAAGTGTTATTTCTTCATCATCATCACTTAAGCTTTTGCTTGAGTAATCTTCTTTGGATTTGAGAGTCATATCCTTTATTTTCTATGGAATGTTTTCATTTTCTTCATCAAGAGTTTTACATGTCATTTAATAGATCATTAAAGATCCTATGAACTCTTTAAGAGAAAGATTGTTCATATCTTTAGTTTCTTAAATTGTTGTTACTTTTGGATCTTAACTTTTAGGAAAAGACCTTAAAATCCTACTCACTAATTCAATATTATTATAGTTTTTACTAAGAGCTTTTAATCCATTGACAACATTAATAAAACGGATGTACATACCACCAATAGATTCATTTAGCTTCATTTTAAATAACTCAGAAGTATAAACAAGATGATTAATTTTAGATTATTTTATTCTACTTGTACCTTCATGAGTGTGTGTATGTCATATATCATGTATAGTATCACAATAGAAACTCGATTAAACTAATTTTTATTTAAAATATAAAATAAGATATTCATAGCTTTAGCATTTCAAGAAAATATTCTCTTTTCAAAATCTTCTTATTTATCCATCGATTTAGAAGACTCTTGAAACCAACCACAATAACATTCTATAAACAAAATACATATAAGTCAAGAGAATTCTTATTCTAATTTTCGAATAAATGAAGTCCATCTTGTCGAATCTCGGATTTTGATGATGAAACCAATTGATGTATTTGTGATCTAATCTACGTTTTGAGTAACATAGAACTGGCTTTGATCAGGAGAGGCAAATTGATTAAAGTAGAAAGAATAAGAAGTTGGACCGGAATTGAACACATTAGAAGGTTGGACGTTAGACTAGAGGAATGGTCAATGTGTCGGCAGAAAGCTTTATGCCATGAGTTCGGGCATCGGGCCAAGAAGATCGAACATTGCGCCAAGGAGATCGAAAGTTGTAAGAATACAACATGTCAATTGAATAATACCCAAAGGAAAGGACAATGCGCTAAAGGGTTAGACGAAGCATTGGATAAACCAATGACATGCTAGATAACTTAGTATTCTTGCTTGTAATAATTTAACTCGATCAAAGTAGTTTCAGTTATAATTGGGTTGGTTTAGAACGTAATTAGGTCAACTAAATTAAGGGCCAATTGGGCCCAAAGAGGGGTTGTTTTGGGCTAAGAGAAAGGCCCATTCAGTGACCCAAAAGTTGGGTCAAGCGGTGGCACCGCCAGTAGCTCAGTCTTCAAGACATAGTCTCCAAGATTATGTCAGGCGGTAGTACCATCAAACTGGGTGGTGGTACCGTCTAATGTCAAGTGGTGGTACTGCTAGTCTGAGCAATGGTTCTCCCCAAACACAGTCTCCTAAACTGTATTAGGTGGTGGTACCGCCCAGTGTCAGTGCTACAGGTGATAGTACCGCTAGGACTTAGAAAACCCAGGATAAGACCTTTTTTGGCTCCAATTTTGAATTTTGTGAAATATTACATTTACTAAATGCCTAGAAACAAACAAAAAAAAAATCAGTCTTTTTTTCCTAGCCCTGCATAAAATAAGAACGGGAAAACAATATCTTATGTAACTTTTTAATATTAAAACAGTGGCTCATGATGTAAACATCTTAGAGAGAGAGAGAGAAGACGCACAAAATAATAATAACAATTCATTCATTCACGTGATTAATGTGTAAGAGATGAAAAAAAAAAAAGAGGATATATAGAAATGGTTACCCGAGGAAACAGCGACGCCTTCGTGCTGCAATGCCAAATTTTCACCTCAGAGCTTAACAATTTCTGGACGGGATTGGTTCCTCCTACACGTAAACACTCGATGAAATCTGACACCTGCAAGATCTTTGTCCCTAGGTGATATCTGACAAACGGTGCAATTCCTAGGCACAGAATGTCTTTATAACCCAAAAAGCCCATTGGTTGATTTGTCTTGTATCATCATTTATCCCCACTGCAACTCGGGATCAATCACTCCACAATGACTCTTGAGCTAAACTGTTCTCTATTGAATTAATATAATCTCGCACTGAGCACCCATACATGTGAGTTTCAATAATTCCTCAGAAATCAGTAAGTAGTATTCTCTAATGACATGGACAATAAATGATACATGCAGAAGCACACAAAATTTTCAGTCTGATCTAGTTTAAAACATAAGCTTTGAAGTAGTTTGCCTTGCAGAAGGGCTACTTGATTAATTAAGAATACAACACTATGAAATGCTGATCCAGTCCTAAGGTTTTGATGCTGGGCGAACTCCCATGTCTTATTTATAATGCCATAAAATGATTCTAGATGCCAAGAGGAAGGTATATCTAGCACGAGCTCTTCATATCATGCCAATGCCATCAGATGGAAGCTTCCCCTTGCAGACGTATCCTCTTCTTATCTGCTTCTTCTTCTGCTGTTTCCTTATTCTCCTTAGCTTCTACTGAACACCTTTTGTATGGCTTAAATCCCATTTGATGAACCTTGAGATTTCGATGTCCTATGCTGCCATTGCTTCTTATACACATTTCTTCCTTTGTGTCACCATTGAGATGGTTAGGTTCAGTTGCAGAGCTTGCATTCTTGTTAAGATCAACAGCTAATTTGCCAGCATCTCCTTTATTTATTGTTGTTGCTGCTTCTTCAGCCTGTGGTGGAGAAAAGCTTTGCGGCAGTACTCCTCTCTCGAACAGTTCTTGGAAGGCAAATTGACCCTGACAAAAATGAGATTCATTAGACATAGCGTTGAGCGCTCAATTTTCGGATTGGGTATTGAATTTTAGAAGAAATTTTTTCATTGCAACCTCTTCAGAAACCTCCTTCCAGGACTCATTCATGTTTCCACCAATTATGAACCTGCGGTTGTTGATCTTGCAAGCTGCAGAGTCACTGGAATACGCTTCTTTAGCCTCACCATCTATGGTATTCATTTCTACTTCACTGCTTGATGGTGTGTTTGATCCACAAGAGGAACAATCCTGTTTCTTCTTATTCCCTGCCTTATCTGAACTATGAAATCCAATGAATACCGATGGTGTGAACTTGTCGGATCTAGTGGCTTTAAGTTCACTTTTGAGTTCTCACTGATAGAAATAATAGAAGATAAGAACAAATATTGAAAGAAGCTTTATTGGATAGAAATAATAGAAAATAAGAACAAATGAAAGAAGCTTTATTGAATAGTTGAAGATACTTCAATACATTAACATGTTCCCTCTTTTATTTATAGGATTAGGAGGAAGGATTTCCCTCAATAGAATAGAAGATTTTCCTCAACAGAATAGAGAGATTTCCTCATATAGTTGGAAAAATCTTATCTTCTATCATGCCCCCACAAGATGGTGCTCCTAACAAGGATACCAATCTTGAATCGATGCAAAGACTGGTTTACAAGCGAGAGGCTTCATGAGTAGGGCAAGAGCAGATCGTTGCTACTGTTGTTGTTGTTGCAGCTGCGACGGCGATGGTTGCGGCTGCGATTATGACGGTGGCGGTTGTGACTACGACTGCAACGGCAATAATTGCGACTACGACAGTTGCGGCTGCGATGACAGAGGAGAAATCTACAGCAATGTTACAGTGATGCTACTATAGCAGAGGAGGAAGCTGCAACAGAAGTATGAGGTAGCTACAGCGAGGAAGAAAGGTGTGATGCTACTATAGCAGAGGAGGAAGCTGTAACAAAGGAGGAAGCTGCAACAGAACAGGTAGGAGGTAGCTACAGCGAGGAAGAAAGGTGGGGCAGTGCTGGTGAGCGCAGCACTAGTGACATCACAGCGAAAGGGAACGGACGTTGGCGCAGAGTGGCAGTAGAGAAAATAGTTGCCATTCGTCGAGGAGGAAAGATTTATCGCACCGACGGCCTAATGACGGAAAAGCAATGGTAGAAAGCGTTTTCTTTTGCCGTCAGAGGTGGAGAAGCAACAATGATGAGTTGGCAGTAAGAAGAGAGCTTGTTCTAGGCAAGCGGCTCTGATACCATGATAGAAATAATAGAAGATAAGAACAAATATTGAAAGAAGCTTTATTGGATAGAAATAATAGAAGATAAGAACAAATGAAAGAAGCTTTATTGAATAGTTGAAGATACTTCAATACATTAACATGTTCCCTCTTTTATTTATAGGATTAGGAGGAAGGATTTCCCTCAACAGAATAGAAGATTTTCCTCAACAGAATAGAGAGATTTCCTCATATAGTTGGAAAAATCTTATCTTCTATCACTCACCTCTTCCACTATCATATGAGTCTGATGACGACGACAATGATTTAGAAGAGTGATGCCAAGGCTTTAGATCCTCAACTTGTTTTTGGTTTCCAACTTTATGGTTTTCTTTCCAAGGACTCCCAAAGGTGCCAACATGCCCTTGAAGTTGGGCTGTATCCGTTGAGGGGATGGTGGCTGTGTTCAGAGGAGCAAATGCGAAACCAACAAGAGGCCCTGAGCTGCCCACCATGCAGCTGCAGCTGCAACTGTAACAGCAGGAATTGCCTCCAAGCTTGGAGTTGGATTTGATAGGATCAAGAACGGTATGGTACTAAGAGGGGGGGTAAATTAGTGCAGTGAAAAAATTACGTCGGTTTGAAAATCTTCGTACGATAAAAATTAATTTCAACGAAAAGTGTTTATTTGACTCGTATAAGTTTGCAAGTAAATAGAGAAGAGGGGATTGGATAGTTTGTAATGAAGTAGAATGCAGTAAAGAGAATAAGCAGTAAGGAAAGAACACACCGAAATTTATAGTAGTTTAGTCGTAGTGACCTACATCCATTTTCGATTTCTCCTCCATTGAGGTAATTGGCGTCCACTAAAGGTCTTTCTTCAATAGGCGAAGACCAACCATCTCTTTACACTACTTTCTTCTTTTCATGAGTTTAGGAGATAACCCTTACAAGTCACTCTTTTATAAGTATTCCCTCACACACCTCCCTTAGGACTAATTCTAAGCACTAGGAGGAGGGAACTCAAAGTTTTGACAGAGTTTACTAAGTTTTTTCCTAAAAAATTCTTGCTCCTTTCTTGTGGTCCAAGTGGAGTATTTATAGGCCCCAAATGGTTTCAAAAATGGAGCAAAAAATTTAAATTTTCGGGTCTTCCGGGTACGAGCGGTACCACCGCCTATAGCTTGACACTGGGCGGTACCACCGCATTATCACGAACGGTCATCGCGGACTCGCAAAAACTTCATTCAACGAACCATTCATCGCTTTTGCATGATTGAACATAGACATGACAGTTTGTTTTGCCTTGGTTTTGTGTGTTTTTGCGTATAAAAATATATATTCAAACAGGTTGCAGTGCACAGTGCGATCACTCACCGCGCCGGGCCAAAAAACCCCAAAATGGCTTCGTTTCCATGTGCTGTGGGCTGTTTTCTGTAGCCCACTATAGCGCATGAAATGTTAGCCATTTCAGCACCTTGGAACCTCCCGGGTGGCACAGGGCTGGATGGGGCTTCGATATATTATCGGGCGTTGAAAAATATTCATAAGTTCGCACGTTGACTTGACGGGAACTTGCCTTCGCGCCCGGCATCCGGTGAGCAGTTGTTTGTGGACTTGCAATATTCATTCTACCTTCTAAAGTCCTTATTTTCCTCCTTCCTCTCTTTTCTCCTGTGCACACAAGGTGCTTACTGAATTGCTTGTAAAGGCTTCCCTCTTTGTGAGACGTCGGGATTTGTTCGTCGCTCATTTATAATCTAATCAACTTTATGTTTTACAAGTCCTTTGGGACTTGTACGAGGTTGCAACTAGGTTGAACCTTTGCAGATGCGTATGTCGTCGCAAGGATGCCTCAAGACTTAGATAATCCTAGCTAAGTCCGTGAAGTTGGCGCAAGGATGCGTCGCAACTTAGGCAATTCAAGCTAAGTTCGTGTCTTGGCCGCAAGGGTACCTCATGACTTAGGTAATTCCAGCTAAGTCCATGATAGTATGTTGACTTTCGCAACTTTCGATCTCCTTGGTGCAATGTTCGATACTTCGGCCCGATGCCCGAAGTCACGACACAAAGCCTTCTGCCGACACGTCGATCGATCCTTCGACCTGACATCCAATCTTTTAACATGTTCACTCCGGCCTAATGTCTGATTCCTCCTGCTTTAATCAATTTGCCTCTCCTAACATGATTCTTCCTGCTTTAATTGTCTCTCCTTGATCGAAGCCTCCTGCGTCACTCAAAATACAGATTAGATCATAAACACTATCAAATGATTTCATCATCAAAATCTGAGATTCAACAATCTCTCCCTTTTCGATGATGACAATCAATTGATGATGGAGTTAACCTTTAACTCCCCCTATCAATATTCTATATTGATAGAACTCTTGAATTCAAGTTGAATTCAAGTCAAAGCAATATTTCATCATGAATATATGCAACACATTATATGCATATCATTGCATCGCATGCATCATTATCATAAGTATTGCATGCATCATCATAAGTTTTGCATGCATCATCATAAATATTTCAAATCATCATAGTGTCAAAATATCAAAGTATATTACATTCTACCATGTATGATTCTCATATCTTCTCCGCCTTTGTTATCAACAAAAAGGAGAAGTGCAACTGTAAAGTTTTAGAGATATGAAAGCTTAGTTATTTAGCAAATTTTTCATCACTTTAAAACATGCAAGCTAGTGAATTCTTTTTTCTCTTTTGAGAAGTGCAAGATAGCATGTTTTTGTATCTTCTTGAAATATGCAAGCTAGCAAATATTGCTTCTCTTGAGATTTGCAAGATAACACTTTTAGCAAGTTTTACATCATGCAAGCTAGCAAATTTTATCTCCCCCTTTGTCATTATCAAAAAGAAGAGAATAATACAATGTTGTAATTATTTTCCTTTACTTCAATCTTCAAATTATGACAAAGATAAAATATCATTCTTAATTTAATATATTTATGTATCATTATAGTTTCAAATTAAAATAAACACAATTTCAAAACCTTACATTTCATCCTTACTTCATGCATGATACCAAAAATAAATCAATCATCACTATGGGCATATCATACATGATACTCAAGCATTCATAATACATCATTTTGAGCATAACATTAATGATGCTAATACATTAAAATTTTTAAGCATTTATCACTTCATGATTGTTGGTACCAAACATTCATATTTTATTTTCTCCCCCTTTGTCATAGACAAAAAGAAGGGATGGTTATAATAGTGCAAAACTTCCAATTATATCATTTTTCAAATCTTCACATGAAATATATCAAGAAAAATTAACTTGGTGATGAGATATACTTCATGAATACAAGGAATTATATAAAACAAAAAATCATATCATGAAAGATAAGATCATGTGAATACCAAAAGACATGATTCATTTTGATAAGTATTCTCATTAATAAAATGCAAGAAATCATTTGAGAATAAAAAATAAGGGATCTTGATTTACATAAAGAAAATATCAAGTTTTGATTCCAAGAATTCAAGGTCATGATTTCAATAATGCTTCTCTTTAATATATAGCAAGTAGAATCATAGGAGAACAATGAAAAATCTTGATTCATATAAAGAAAATCTCAACTTATCACGATTTGATAAATATTCTCTTAAAAGAGTGAATCATATGTGTATCAAGAAAGATGTTTCATGTTGAATATATCACACGTCATAAATACAATAAATGATTTAGCTGGATATATCATCGCATTAGTAAAATGAGTCATATGAAAATAGATCCAAAATCATAATCAAAATCACTTTTCGAAAAATTCAATGAAGGCAACGGAGATAGATTCACACGAGAACTTGATTCATGCATAATGTCTCAATTCATCATGAATCATAAAAAAAAGATTTATAGTATCAAGTGAAGGAATCATGATTCGTGTGACAAAAAGATTGTCGATTCATACATTCAAACCATTATAACTTCAACTCATCATGCATAGTTTCAAAATGTAAAATAATCAAATATGATACAAATATTTATTTTAAAAACATTCAAATTGACAAATCATCAAAATTACTTTCAACAGATTCTAAATTCATTAATCTCTTATTGAAAAATCGATAAGATAGAGATAGAGAAAATTTTAAAATGTATTCCCTTTTAGTTGTTTCAATTTAAGTGATTTGATTTCAAACAAGCATACCCAAGTTTTTTACGTCAAATCAAAGCATGCATCATAGTTTAAAATTGAAAGAGCAAATCTCATCATAGAAATCATCAAGATCAATAAACAATAAATCACCCAAAAATCATCATTACTTCAAATGCATAATTAAATATAAAATCATGAAGTATGATACCAAAACTTTTTAACATTTTCATCATTACATCATTATACATCATCAAGCATGATTTAATTAAACATAAAGCATTTTCAATTAAAATTATTTTAAAAATTATTTTTGACATAAAGTAAAATGATTTACAAATTCAAATCATCATAACTTAAATTTACAAATTGATCATTTTCAATTAAGTGAATCTAACTAAAATTGTCATACTTTATTTTTTTTTCAAAATGAAAAGAAGCATGATATTTTTTGTATTTTATTTATTTATTTCTAAATTTAAAAATAACTTATGAAATGTATCATGTAATTTCGAAATAAAGTAAAGGGATTTTGGTTACCTCGTCGTCGAAAGCCGTTAAGGCGTAGTTTGCCATCTCGCCTTTATTGGTTTGTTCTTTATTTTCAGATGAACTTGATTCGTCCCAAGCCACATTGAGTATTTTCTTCTCTTCTTTTTTTTAGGTTCATTTTTGTTCTTAGATTCTTGTTTTAAGAATTTTTTAAGCTCTATAGTTAAGAGTTCAAAGTCATCATTACTTGAGCTTTCACTTGAGTGATCTTCATTTGTTCTAAGTGTTAAATCTTTCATGTTCTTTGGAAGGTTGTTCTCAAGCTCTTCATGAGCCATACAACTTATTTTATAGGTCATCAACGATCCAATCAGTTATTCAATGGGAAAATGATTCAAGTCCTTTGATTCTTATATTACCGTGATTTTAGGATCCCAACTTTTTGGAAGGGATCTTAATATCTTGTTAACAAGTTTAAAATTCGAAAAACATTTGCCAAGAGCTTTTAAACTATTGACGACATTCGTAAAACGAGTGTATATGTCAACAATAGTTTCGCTTTGCTTCATACAAAACAACTCAAAATCATGCATCAAAAGATTAACTTTAGAATATTTTACCCTACTTGTGCCTTCGTGTGTAATTTCGAGCATATGCTAAATATCAAAAGTCATTTCACAAATAGATACTCGATTGAACTCATTTTTATTTAAAGCGTAAAACAAGGCTAGCCTTGGCATTTAAAGAGAAAGTCTTCTTCTCCAACACATTTTAATCGTTCATTGGAAGAGAAGACTTTTGAAAACCAAATTCGACTATATTCCATAAATCAAGATTCAACGAAAGCAAGAAAACTCTCATTCGAGTTTTCCAATAAGTGTAGTCCGTCCCATTGAATATTGGGAGGACGAATGATAGAAAGACCCTCTTGAAAGCCGAAAAGAGCCATCTCTTAGGTGTTAAACCAAATGAGAAAAACGTGGCTCTGATACCAATTGTTAGGATCAAGAACGACACTAAGAGGGGGGGGGGGTGAATTAGTGCAGCTAAAAATCTTTGTACGATAAAAATCGATTTCGATGAAAACCATTTGTTTGACTCGTATAAGTTTGCAAGTGAATAAAGAAGAGGAGATTAGATAGTTTGCAATGAAGTAGAATGCAGTAAAGAGAATAAGTAGTAAGGAGAGAACACACTAGAATTTATAGTGGTTCGGTCGTAGTGACCTACATCCATTTCTTATTCCTTCTTCGTTAAGGTCATCGGCATCTACTAAAGGTCTTCCTTCAATAGGCGAAGACCAATCACCTATTTACAACACTTTCTCCTTTTCACAGGTTTATGAGATAACCCTTACAAGTCACTCTTTTACAAGTATTCCCTTACACACCTCCCTTAGGAATAACTCTAAGCACTAGGAGGAGGGAACTCAAAGTTTTAACAAAGTTTACTCAGTTTTTTCCTTAAGAATTCTTGCTCTTTTCTTGCTACCCAAGTGGGGTATTTATAGGCCCCAAATGGTTTCAAAAATGGAGCCAAAATTTTGAATTTTTGGGTCTTCCAGGTATGGGCGGTACCACCGCCTGCACGGGGTGGTACCACCGCTTGCAGCCTGACACTAGGCGGTACCATCGCCTAATAGCCTCGTAGATCAAGTTTTTCGAGTTTTTCAACTCACAAGCGGTTCCACCGCCTATTCTAGCGGTGCTACCGCCTGACCCAACTTTTGGGTCATTGAATGAGCTCAAATCAGTCCCAATTAAGGCCCAATTGACCCCTAATTGAGTTAGCATGATTATATCAAAAGCTAACTCATTTAGCCCTCTAAACTACTTCGATCTTAGGCAAATGATTACAAAGCATGAATCCTTTATCCGACATGTCATTAGTTGATATGGTGCTCGTTCGATCTTTCGACGCATCGTTCTCTCCTTCAGCATATTACTCAATCGATATATTGACTCCCGCAATTTTTGATCTCCTTGGCGCAATGTCTGATACTTCGACTCGATGCCCAAATTCACGGCACGAAGCCTTCTACCAACACGTCGACCGATCCTCCGGCCTGACGTCCAATCTTCTAACATGTTCACTACGGCCCAATGTCTAATTCCTACTGCTTTAATCAATTTACCTCTCCTTGATTGAAGCTAGTCCCGTGTCACTCAAAACGCAGATTAGATAACAAACTCATCAACCGATTTCATCATTAAAATCTAAGATTCAATAATATTGTAAAATGATGATAATCATTTTATCATCATAATCAATTATTAGCTTGCATATTCTAAAATGATGTAAAACTTGCTAAATTTACTAGCTTACAAATTGTAAAAAAAAGGAAAACTTACTAGGAAGCAAAATTACTAGCTTGCACTTCTCAAAAGAGAAGAAAGAACTTACTATCTTGAACATCACTAAGAATTGCTAGCTTGTAATCTCAAGAGAAACAAAAGTGCTATCTCAAGAAGCATAACTTGTTAACTTGCAAAGGAAGCAAAAATTACACTTCTCAAAAGAGAAGAAAGAAAATTACTAGCTTGCATGATGATAAAACTTGAGATTATGTTTATAATGTAATGATTTGAAATTATATATCAAAAACTTGCTAGTTACACTTCTCCTTTTTGTTGATGACAAAGGGGGAGAAAGTATAATGATAATCATGCATAGAATGATGTATTAAAATTTTAATTATGCATGATTTTATGATGACATGTTACTTGGATTCGTAATTTATTTCTAAATTTATGTTTCTATCAATATGGCATATTGGTAGGGGGAGTTTAGTTTAAACTCCATCATCAATTGATTGTCATCATCAAAAAGGGAGAGATTATTGAATCTCATATTTTGATGATGAAATCAATTGATGAGTTTGTGATCTAATCTGTGTTTTGAGTGATGTAGGACTAGTTTCGATTAAGGAGAGACAAATTGATTAAAATAGGAGGAATCGGACGTTGGGCCAGAGTGAACATGCCAAATAATAGACCCTGCTATTATTTGGCAGGGTATGTCGGTGGTACCGTCCAGACACAATATTCAAGATTGTGTCAGGCGATGGTACTACCAAACTGAGTAGTGGTACCGCCTAGACACAATCTCCCAGACTATGTCAAGCGGTAGTACCGCTAGATTGAGCGATGGTACCGCCCAATGTCAGTGCTGTAGGCAGTAGTACCGCCCAGCATAAGCGGTGGTACCACCCAGCATAGGCGGTGGTATCGTCAGGACCCAAGAAACCTAGGATGAGACATTTTTTTGCTCTAATTTTGAAGCCATTTGGGGTCTATAAATATCTCAGCTATTCCTGGATGGAGAAGCAAGAATTGAGCACGAAATTGAGTTGAAAAAAGAGGGAAAGAATACTTGAAAAAAATTGAAAAACTCTCTTAGGATTTAGGATCACTTCTTCCTAGTATTTAGAAGTTCGTCTAAAGGGAGAAGTGAGGTCTAAGAAAAAGAGGCTTGTAAGGGTTGTCTCATAAACCCGTGAAAATGAGAAAGAGTATAAAAGGGTAGTTGATCTTCGCCCATTAAAGGAAGATCGCTAGTGGATGCCGGTGGCCTCAACGGAAGAGAAATCGGGAGTAGATGTAGGTCACGACGACCGAACCACTACAAAAATTTGGTTTGCATTTACTTTAAGCTTTTCATTTTAATCGTAAACTGCCTTATTTGCTCCACTCTTTTGTACTCTTTCAAGTTAAACTCACTTTGTCGAAACAATTTTATTGAACAAGATTTTCAAAACCAACGTTTTTATCTACTATACTAATTCATCCCCTCCCCTCTTAGTACCGTTCTTGATCATTCATATGCTTTCCTGGAATTTCACTGGTTAGGAATTCAGCAGTTGACTGAAGGGAGGTCTCCGCCTCTGCAGATGGCCATAAAGAAGCTGCCACGCTTGCTGCAGCATGAACTGCTGGATTTTGTAACAATGTAGAAACAATAAGACTTGAAAATGTAGATGAGATGTTTAGGAATGACCTATAAGCATCTTGACTGCTCTGGAAGTGAGTCAAACGTGTGAAGGCTGGAAATGGATGATGCACAGAACCAATTATTGATACATTCTGTACTGGTATCGCAGACGCTATAGGGTTCATGGATGCGTTAGCATTTGCATGATCCCTGACTTGGCCAGTTACTGCAGTAGGGTTTCGATCATCTGAATCTTCAGTGTCCATGCGAATAATATGTGTAGCAGGTTTCTTTGGGTGGGTTTGATCCCCTTTTACAGTATTCTTTGAGGTTAAACCTTGAAACATTGACCTACTTGCACCATTTCCTAAGGCTAAATTGATGTGTGGATATATACAATCTCCTTGAACTCCTGTTTCCTTTCCACTCAAGGATTTGCCCTTTTCACTTGGCTCCTCGTTCAAGGATTTGTTAATTGCAATCTTATCTTCCATTTCCTCTGTGGACAAGAATTTAGTATATTTTCTATAATTGGAAGTAGGCACCGTATCTTGGAAGATATTAACATCTTCCGAGTGACTACGATCTTCTGAAATCTCTTCATTTTGCTGCTTCTGTGCCATCATGAATTTCTGGTCAAAGCAGCTAACTGAGATAAAATTTTGTGTAAAGTACAAGAAAACACGATGCTGTTGTGGAACAAATGAAAAGCGTGTATACAAGTGTTTACCTCTTGCAGTGCCATCACCTTTGATGTCCATTACTTTATTTGTGCTTGGTGATATTGATTTTAATGGCTTCCCACTTGTTGTTTCATGAGGTGCGAGAGAGCCTGCACCAGACTTTCGTGGAAATGCATTGTTTGACTTCCTTTTAGGTCTTGGAGGAGGGATGTCTATATCATGTTCTTGTTCTGGAGATATACCTTTCTCAAGAGCTTCCTTTTCAAGCTGTAATTTGACTTGTTTTTAGGCATATACAGTATGATTTTCAAACTCTGGAGTCAATTATTAGTATTCTGATTATAAAGAACTAGCTATCTAGCTATGTTGATTTAAAATTACCAACCCCCACATCAGCTGATATTCATGCATCTATGAAGTTTTCACCTTGGTTCTATGGACCTTACCAAATTGTGGAGCGTATCGGAATGGTAGCATATAGATTGGACTTACCCGTTAGCTCCTGAATCCATCCAGTCTTCTATGTGTCTTGTTTAAAGCTCAAGCTGGGACAAAACGAGACAGTCCAAAGTCATCTACCAAATATGACTACCCTAGGAGAACTTCAGACCTAACTGAGTACCATTATTGATTGACGGATCATGGCTTGACGACGACGACCCACTTTTGAAGTGCTAATATAATAGGCGAACTTACCAGCAGAAGATGTCACTTGGGAAAAATATGACGACTTAAAGATCAAATTCCTAGAATTCATGGATCGTCAGCCTTGAGGACAAGGCTGATTTGAAGACTGTTAGGACTCTAGCTAGGAGATTCCTAATTGAGTTTCATTGAAAGGGGTATTCATGTAAAACCTACATAGCTGACCCATATTAAAGATGTGAAGAGACTGGCTAAGGTTATGATAAGTTTGGAGGTTGCTTCTTAAAGAAGCATTAAGAGTTAGTTAGAAGTAGGAGTCTTGAGTAAAAGTCCTATTAAGAGTTGGGGTTTAGAAACCCTATAAATAGTCATATATTCATCCTATTTTGAGAAAGGAATAGATGAATCCTTTTATCAGCGTTTGAGCAGTAACCTGGAGGAATAAACCCATATAGAGTTCCAAGGAGATCGATCCCCTAAAGAGATCAGCCTCAAGCTTAGAATCCATAAGGGTTCTAATAGAATTGTGCAGAAGTTTTCAACCGTAGTGATAAAATAATATTAGAAGATTGTTGTGTTACAATACTTACTACTTCACGATAGAATCTAGTATTCTTTGAGCATAATCGTCTACTTTCACATAATACACCATGGTTGCCCCCTTTAGCTCACTTCAATTCATTAAAACTTTTTTCATAGTGCTTGAATGCTAAATTGAATGGAAAAAAACAACTGAGCTATTGTATCCCTCCTAGTCTTAAGCTCAAATTATTTAAGGATTTACATGGCCTTGTAGTAACTTGATCTATCACTTGATTTCTGATAAAATACGAGAAAGATATTCATAGAGTTAAATCCGTTGAAGAAAATCCTCCTGAGGAAAATTCTTCTTTCTAATATGTATAAATAGGAAATATTGTTTCAAACTCTATGAATATCTTCCTCGTATTTTATTTCTAACACCTCATGAGAAAGATATGCATTATGGATATTATTCAGTGGTTGTATAGAAATACTTGTGCATGGATGGATGTTTCGGTAGTGATAATCTAAAAATATTTCTGCAAAAAACCATTTGTGTCCTTATTCCAGCACTACGATGGTATGCCATGGTCATACTTGCATTTGAAAGCCAATAAACCTTCATTATCCACTGTGCAAGTTGTTATGACAGATATTTGCTAATATTGGTTCAAGTTAGAATTATTTTTTTGGGACTATGTTACACTCGTGTATGTATGTATGTATTGCCAACAACTACTCCGAATCAACAAAGCTAACCTCAATAAAACATTAAAAAGAAATCCAATAAGTTGTTGATTCAAGCATCAACCACATAGAGTTGGTAGAGCTCCATACCTGGATTTCTACAAAAAAGAAAACTGACCTTGGTGAAGAACTTTTGTGCATGGCATCTAATTTGCACGGCCGTCTTAGTATCAATATGCTCTGTCACAAGCATAATAAACTAAGAAGATGAGAAGTATGGTTAACATAAGTGTTAACTCTATTATGTTCCGACAAATCAATACTCCATGCTGCTATCAGTATCAAACAATTCCAGTACATTGTATGTATCACTCATGCTTCAAACTAAGTCTTTTAAGGGGGACAAGTATGTATCCAACTGACACAGCAAGTTGAATCACGAGTTGACTTCGATCAACAAACCTTCGATGCGCTGCCAGGCCCTGCCGTAGAGCTTCAGCGCTTCGAGAAAGCGGGAGTGCTCCTCCTCGGTCCACCTCTCCCTTTGCTTTGTAATGGTATAAGGCTTCCTTGTCTACATCGGAACGAACCCTCGTAAGCATCCAGCTAACAAGAAACAAAAGGTAATGAAGAAGAGGCATCGGCAGTCCCCCGAACCTTCACGACGACCAGCTCTTCTGTTAGAATCCTTGCAGATTCTTAGTTTGGAGTTGATCTCTTTAGGGGATTGACCTTCTTGGAACTCTATAGAGGTTTCTCCCTCCAAGTTGCTGCTCAAAGGCTGCAGAAAAGATTCATCTATTGCTTATCAAAAGAGGAGGAATATATAGCTATTTATAGGGCTTCTAAACCCTAACTCCTAATAGGACTCCTACTCAAAACTCCTACTTCAAACCAACTCCTAATAGGACTCCTACTCAAAACTCTTACTTCTAACCAACTCCTAATATGACACCTACTCAAGACTCCTATTCCTTTACAACTCATATTTCTTCTCTAAGAAACAATCTCCTAACCCTAGCCGGCCTCTTCACCTCTTTAATAGGGGTCGGCTTAGGTAGGTTTTATATGAATGTCCTTCTCAATTAGGACTCTCCTAGCTAGAG
>LVTN01000586.1:96298-119888 GCA_001649415.1 Musa itinerans | reverse complement strand
ACGAAATTTCCACCAAAAACTTGAGAGATTTGAGGAGGGAATTGACAACAAAATCTCAGTTTATATGACAGTAAGGATGTCTAATTTAATCAAGAAAATTTCAGCAGTAACAGCAAGAAAATTGGTGCAAGTTGCGATAGCAGAATTCTCGTCGAAAAATTTCAGCGGTTTACAACGAAAATTTATAGCAACACAAAATCGTTTTTAGAGATAAATTCCTCAATAAATCAATCTTAGATAGAAGCCAAGATGATCTATGAAGTGTATAAGAAATTTCATTCAAAAAAGATTGCAAATAGATGGGTTAAGGCAACAATATGCGGCTGAAATTTTCTGCAGCATAGATTTTCAAGTGTAGCAAATTGGATGTAAAAGATTAGTGGTTTATATTGAGAATTTTTGGACGAAACTAAGGGGAAGTCCACTGTTAGGAAGTGTCAAAGCTATTTTAAAAATTTCATAGAGATTTAGTCAGAAAAAATATAGTATCAAGATCAAACAA
The DNA here is from genome assembly GCA_001649415.1 of Musa itinerans. Lineage (NCBI taxonomy): Eukaryota > Viridiplantae > Streptophyta > Magnoliopsida > Zingiberales > Musaceae > Musa > Musa itinerans. Next base: position 119,386 of record LVTN01000586.1, on the reverse strand, counting down.
ACAGTGCTATGCGGCTGAAATTTTACAGTGCAAATTTTCAAGTATAGCAGATTAGATGTTAAAGATCAATGATTTATATTGAAAATTTTTAGACAAAACCAAAGGGAAATCTGCTACTAGGAAGTGTCAAAGCTGTCATAAAAATTTTGTAGAAATTTAGATAGAAAAAATGCAGTAGCAAGATCAAATAGTCTATGCTATGCGGTTGGAATTCTGCAATGTATCATTCGTCGTAGAGATGAAAACTTTGTGACGAAAAATTTATGCAGCAATATAGGAACAATTTTTTTTTTTGGATTTTTGAATAAGGATAACTAAATTGCAGCAGCAGTAAGGTAGGAAACCAGAACCTATTGCAATTCATGGGGAGATCAAAAGATGATCCGTGGTGGTGGAGATGACAGCAGAATTTGGTGACGATCTTTTAAGCAATTGTGGAAATTGCTTTGGGTGGTTGTGGAGGGCTGATGGATGGCTGTGGAAGGGCAGCAAGATGCCAAGAATGCTACTCTGATACCAGGTGTTAGAACTCTTGCAGATTCTTAGCTTGGAGTTGATCTCTTTAGGGGATCGGTCTCCTTGGAACTCTATAGGGGTTCCTCCCTCCAAGTTGCAGAAAATATTCATCTATTGCTTATCAAAAGAGGAGGAATATATAGCTATTTATAGGGCTTCTAAACCTTAACTCCTAATATGACTCCTACTCAAAACTCATACTTCAAACCAACTCCTAATAGGACTCCTACTCAAAACTCCTACTTCAAACCAACTCCTAATAGGACTCCTACCCAAGACTCCTATTCCTTTACAACTCCTATTTCTTCTCTAAGAAACAATTTCCTAACCCTAGCTGGCCTCTTCACCTCTTTAATAGGGGTCGGCTTAGGTATATTTTACATGAATGTCCTTCTCAATTAGGACTCTCCTAGCTAGAGTCCTAACATCTTCTCCGGAAGAACTTCCATGCTCTAATCTCATCACTCGATAAGCCTTTGCCAATCAAGGAATGTTAGATTATCACTACCGATTATCTCATTTGAGGGATTATAATCTCTCTTAACTTTTCTCCCTAATCATCAATCTAAGAGTTAGGAAGAGAGTAGAAGGATTTAATTCTCTTGTAGATTGACAGCATCATTGCAGATCAAAATAGAAATTTCTTTTTCAGATGACATCAAAAAGTATGCATAGTAAAACTAGATCTAATTATATTTAATTTTAATCTTAGCATAAAAGATTATTTCTGTATTTAATATAGTATATTACAGATTTTATGTTTACAATTGAAATCAGAACCTAAGTTTTTATGATCAAATATATTAAATTTATTATTTTTATTTACAATCTCTATTCTCCAATAATCGCGAAGCAGCATGGCCGTCCCCGACCTTGCTGTGTACAAACAACGAATCTGCTGGCGGTAGAGGCTACGTTGGGCAATGTGCACATCGCAGCGTAGCAGGCAGCACACGTACGCGGGCATCACAACGCCCATGCGGCGGCCGCACGCGAGCAACACCACACCCTTGCGATGGCCGCACGTGGGCAGAACCCGCGTACATGCGACGACCATGCGCTGGCAGCAACTGCAGCCAGCCGTGCGTAGGGGACGGCAGCCGTGCCCAGGTAGTGGCCACACGCGGGTAGCCGCTCCCAAGCAACGGCCATGCGCGGGGAGGAATCGCCGCAGCGGTCGCGCGCGTGCAGGAACCGCTGCATGCAGCCACGCGCGGGCAGCAGCGCCGCATGCGCAAGCGATAGCGGGTGCAATAGAAGTTTTTTTGGAATATTTACTATTTTGCCCTCGAGGCTATTTTTTCTAAATTACAGCTCTACCCTTTATAAATATCATAATTCTAGTTTATATCCTATCAAATATTTACAGCTTTACCCTTATGAAATTGAGAATTCTAATTTATATTCTCAATTATAAAATTGATAAATATAATTTATTATAATTATGATTGGATTTAATAATGATTATATTTTGATTATTTGATTGGATTTAATTTTAATTAAAAAACTATAAATTACGGTTTACTTTTATAGTTTTCTCATATGAATTATTGATTATATTTTTACATATGGTAAATAAAATCTAATTATTGTTCTTGGATATTCATTTGGTTATTCACATGTATATATTTGAAATTATGAAATAATGTTCATCTTTCACTTGAAGGCATGATTTATATGTTCTCATGATTATTATATGAGTTTTCCTATGATTTGTAACTCATCTCCCTAAGTTTTATCTGACTTATAGCTATCAAAGTGGCCTGAGATAATAGATTTTTGTGATGTGAATTACAATAAAAGTTTTATCATTTATAGGATATTTTAAATTATATTTTATATTATTATATTGGCCTTATAGCTACTAAAGTGATATAGACCAATAACTTATAAAATAATATTAAGGAATTAGCCCTAAATGATATTAAGGAAATAATATTCACAATGACACGTATAATTAGAAGATTTAGATAATCCCAAAGGAGAATCTACTAATTATGTGATGGGGTATGATGATACTATTTTGGATATCTTTGTAGTTTAGGGTTGTATACCCAAAAGTAACAATACTATTCCATAAGGACGGTATTCGTCCTCTATAGATAATCTTGAGTGAACACTAGATATGTCAATATTTCACCCAAAAGTGTAATATAGATGATATCAATAGTTCATCAAATTTTTAAAAAACTCAAAGCATTAATGTTATTTTATATTTTATATTTTTACAGTGGTACTTTCGTCCATACATTCATATGCTTCTAGTGTCCCTATACTCTCTAGATTAAATTATTCAGAATGGTTATAACATATGCAATTTACACTGAATGTATTAGATCTTGATTTAGCATTACTTGTTGAAAGCCTATAGACTTGACTGATGAAAGTACTGTAAAACAAGTTAATGAAATGAAGGCTTGGGAAAGATTTAATAGGCTTAGTTTAATGTTTATTTAGAAGAATGACGATTGCAAATAATATAAAGACTTCATTACCGATTGTAACTAGCGCACATGAATATTTAAAAGTTATTGAAGATAGATTTAAATTTGCTGATAAGTCATTGGCTGACACACTAATGAAAGAACTGACTACGACTTAGTATGATGACACTCGAGGAATTCAGGATCACATCTTCAATATGGCTAATAAAGTTGTAAAGCTTAAAGCATTAGGCATAAATGTTGATGAGTCTTTCTTTATGCAGTTTATTCTCAATTATCTTCATTCTCAATTATCTTCGTTCTCAATTTGACTCATTCAAGATTCACTATAATATAAATAAGGATAAGTGGGGCTTGAATGAGTTAATTAGCATATGTATTTAGGAAGAATTAAAATTAAAATAGGAAAGCTCATGTAATGTCATGACTGCTATTCAAGGAGCTAAGAATAAGAAAAAAAAATTGAAGCATCACCCATCAAAGAAATTTGCCAGGTCTGGAAATGTTAAATAGACTAATGAAAAGAAAGCTTTTTATAGTAAAGTGTTTCTTTTGTGGTAAGAAAGGACATGTGAAGAAGGACTGCATTAAACGCAAAACTTGATTCAAAAAGAAAGGTATTAACTCAACCTTTGTATGTTTCAAATCAAATATTATAGAAGTTCCTTCTAATACTCAATATGCATTACCAAGTATGCCATAGTAGAATAGTGTTGCTGAAAGACGAAATCATACTCTTATGGATATAGTTAGGAGCATGATGAGATTTTCCTCTGTACCTGAGTCAATGTGGGGTAAAGCTCCTAGGACAGTTATGTATATCTTGAACAGGGTTCCTAGTAAGTCTGTTCTATCAACTTCATTCGAGTTATGGACTAGTAGGAAGCCTAGTTTGAGACATTTACATATTTGGGGGTGTCCTGTAGAGATAAGAGTATTCAATCCACATAAAAAAAATTTGATCCAAGAACTATTTTTGGATATTTTATTGGTTATCCAGAAAAATCCAAGGGATACAAATTTTATTGCCCTAATCATCGTACGATGATAGTAGAATCTGGTAATGCAAAATTCCTAGAAAATGGTGAAATCAGTAGGAGTGAAAAATCTTGAAGGATCAATTTTAATATTGAGGAGATTCAGGTTAATTCTCTCATATCATCTCCTATTCGAGAAATTATTATTCCTCAAATTAATGAGAGCATGACGAGGGTGAACAACAAAATAATGTCGAATAACTCATATGATGTTGATGTCGTCACTGATGATCTTGTAGAACAATCACAATTGGCAGCTTCGAAAAGATCTCAAAGGAAAAGGAAAGATGCTATTTCTGATGATTATGTGGTATATTTACAAGAATCAAATTATGATATAGGAATAAAAAGAGACCCCTTATCATTTTTACAAGCCATAGAAAGTAACGATTCTAAAAAATGTTATGATGCAATGAAAGAGTTAAAATCAATGGTCCAGAATGGTATTTGGGAACTCATTGAATTGCCGAATAATTGTAAAAGGGTTGGTTGTAAATGAGTCTTTAAGACAAAACGTAACTCAACGGGCAATATCGAACGATATAAAGCCAGACTTGTGGCCAAAGATTTTTCTCAAAAAGAAGGTATCGACTATAATAAGACTTTTTTTCTAGTTTCTAGAAAGGACTCAATGAGAATTGTCATAGTATTAGTAGCTCATTATGATATTGAGTTACATCATATGGATGTGAAAATAACATTTTTGAATGAGGATTTGGATGAGGAAATCTATATGAAACAACTTGAAGGATTCATAGAAAAGGGAAAAGAATGTTGGGCTTGTAAACTTAAGAAATTTATTTATGACCTTAAATAAGCTTCTAGACAATGGTATATAAAGTTTCATAAAGGTAAGTGGGAGCAAGTTTATTATATTGGTCTTATATGTGGATGATATTTTACTTGCCAGTAGTGATCTTGGTTTATTGCACGAAACCAAGATATTTCTCAACAAGAACTTTAAGAGGGTTGATATAAATGAGGCAACCTATATTATTGGCATTGAGATATTCAGGGATAGATCTCAATGATTATTAGGATTATCTAAGAAATGATATATTAATCGTATCTTGGAGAGATTTAATATGCAGCTTTGCTCAACTAATGATATACCTATTACTAGAGGTGAAAAATTTAGTCAAAACTAGTGCTCGAAAAATGACTTAAAAAAGAATCAAATGAAGAATATTCCTTATGAGTGCGCAATTGAAAGTCTATTATATGCTCAAACCTGTACAAGATCAGATATCAGTTTTGCAATTGCAATGTTGGGAAGATACCAAAGCAACATAGGAATGAATCATTGGAAAGCTGCAAATAAAGTAATGAGATATCTGCAAGGGACGAAAGATTATATGCTCACATACATAAGATCAGATCAGCTTGAAGTGATAGAATATTCAGATGCTGATTTTGTAAATTGCCTCGACAATAGGAAGTCTACTTCAGGATTTGTATTCATATTAGATGGTGGGGTAATTTCTTGAAAAAGTACGAAGCAATCGCTTATTGCATCATCAACAATGGAAGTTGAATTTGTGGCATGCTTTGAAGCCACAATCAAGCTTTATGGTTGCGAAATTTCATCTCAAGACTTGGTGTGGTCAACTCAATTGTTAAGCTGCTGAAGATATTTTATGATAACACCGCAACAGTTTTCTTCTCTAAGAATGGTAAGTACTCTAGTGGTTTCAAGCACATCGAGATAAATTACTTGGTGGTTAAAGAGTCCAGAAACAATAAGTGTCAATTAAGAACATAAGCACCACTTTAATGATTGTTGATCCATTGACAAAAGCTTTATAGTGTAAAATATTTAAAGAACATATTCTTAGAACGGGACTTGTGAGCAAGATATGGTGATGCATGTTTAGGTGGATGCTATTATTGATATTTTTATTACTTAATTAAAAGTTATTTGTTTCTGCTATCCTATTTACATTTATGTTTATGTATATTATAGTTGAATATAATAATAGGATTATCTTGACAAGATAAATTACAAGGGTCATTATGGACTATATTAGAAAAGATTAATAATGTTGTGGTACATAGAAGGGAGTATGACATTGATGATATACAACCGTTATGACTCGCATTGATAGTTGAACTTAATATAGTATTATTATGTTTATTATACTTATTGACTTGTTTTAAAATTCATGACCATGTATAAATATTTTTCAAAATTCATTGAAATCTAATTAGGTAAAATTATTTTTAAATAAATTTTTATTTATTTATTTTAATTTTAAATATTATATATATATTATTAATTAATGAATAAAATGAAAGAATGTTAGATCTTGTGGTATCTATAATTAATTAAATTCTATCCGAACGGAGATGAACGGGTGGAGACGGAAACGAGAGAGAGAGAAAGAGGGAAAGAAGTCGACTCGCCTCCTCGAAGTTCTGACGGCAACGGCGAGCAGGAAACGAGAGTCGCGGGAGGGGCCGGTGGCGGTCTCGCTTTCTCGACGAAGGGACGAGAAACCTCGGCCACGAACTTTTTCTGGTGGGCTTTCTTGAACCCTCCAGAGAAATAACAATAATAACAATAAAATTAATATTAAGAAAACAAAGAAGCAGGACGATGCCACGTGTGCGTTTTTCGTCCACAAAAGCAAGACCTTACAATTCGAACCAATGCTTTCCTGCGAACTCAGTGTACTGTTTTATGAGGGATGAGATCATACGTTGCTTCCGCCACGTGGAGTCATCACGATGGCTTATGCATTGGCGACGTAGGGAGGATGACGTGTAAACGTTGCCCGGAGGACGAGGCGGTCGCATGGAGCCGACGAGCGAGGAGGACAAAATGCAGGTGATGATCACGTGGGAGTGTGTGGACTTCGGTCGTTGGGGAGCAGCCTTTCTATCATTGGAGAACACTCGATGACGCGCCCCCCCCAAAAGAAATCTGTCCGAGTGTGATTTGCTCCACAGTGTGGGGCGTGCACTTCCCAAGTTGAAGATGGATATGGTCCATCTCACTTCTATTAATCTCAACCGTTCGATTAAGGAAAGGGTCCACCAACGGGGACTGGTCCAGGTCCCAATATATGCGTCACTCTGAACGGCTGGATGCGCGCTAATGACTCCAATGAGCGGTCCAGATGAAGCTATCAAGCTTAGTGCCGCACTAATATCTGTCTTGGGTCAACTCGGACGTGGTTCGTCCCTCGACGGTTTGCGTCGCGAGCTCCCGAGAACAATGGAGATCCGTTGGAAGCGCTTCTTCGCCTTCTTCCTCTCTCCCTGCAGATCTCCTCTCCCCATTGGCCCAATTCGATTGGTAAGGCTCTTCTTTATCCCCAGATCCTTTCACTTCGCTCGATGCTAATCCAGGGATTTCAGGGTTTTTCTGTTTAACAACCTCGTAAGATATGCCTGGGATGATCTCCTTGGTTGTTTCCTATTCCTTTTGATGCGAAGCAAGTCATGATAATGTTCGGCTTTGTGTTCTATTGCCCATTTGTTTTGGATTTGTATTGTGTGGATTAGATTGGCAACGTCTTCAATGCCTCAATGGGTGTTTGATCCCGCTGATCCGTTGCGTGAACAGCAAAAATCGCATCTTTGAATTTGATCGCAGGTTACTGCAAAAAAGATCGAGATTGAAGGGATCCCACTGATTGGTGCGCCTCAATGGCTCCAAATTCCATCTTTTTGAGGTCTTCCATCTTCATCCTTGCTTTCTTGATTGTGATCCTAAATTTGGGGCTGAGCAACGCGTTTTACCTGCCGGGGAGTTATATGCATACGTATTCTCAAGGTGAAATGATATCGTTTAAAGTGAATTCTCTCACCTCGTTCTACAGCCTTCCCTACTGCCAACCGCAGGGAGGGATCAAGAAGAGTGCGGAGAATTTGGGCGAGCTTCTCATGGGGGATTAGATTGATAACTCCCCTTACCAATTACATGTCAACGCCAATGAATCCTTTTACCTCTGCACCACAAGCCCGTTGAATGAACGTGAGGTGAAGCTCCTGAAGCAGAGGACGCACGATCTGTATCAGGCGAACATGATTCTTGACAACCTTCCTGTTAGGAGATTCACTGAACAGAATGGGGCCACCTTTCAATGGACAGAGTTTCCTATTGGCTACACTCCGGCTGGTAGTTCTGAATATTATATCATCAATCACTTGAAGTTGAAGGTCTCGGTCCATGAGTATGAAGGGAACCGTGCAGAGATAATTAGCACAGGGGAAGAAGGGATGGAAGTCATCTCAGAGACTGAAATGAAGAAGATGTCCAGGTATGAGATTGTTGGGTTTGAAGTTGTTCCATGCAGTGTGAAGAGAGATACAACTGCTATGTCAAAGCTCAGCATGTATGATAAAGTTGATCCGGTGGACTGCCCATTGGAGCTTGACAAGTCCCAAGCAATTCAGGAACAAGGGAAGATCTCATTCACCTATAAAGTCGTATTTGTGAAAAGTGACGTCAGATGGCCCTCGAGGTGGGATGCATATCTCAGGATGGAGGGTGACAAGGTTCACTGGTTCTCAATTATGAACTCTTTGATGGTTATATTCTTTCCGGCTGGAATACTCTTTGTAATATTCTTGAGGACTGTGATGAGGGACCTTACTAGATATGAGGAACTGGATGAAGAGTCTCAAGCTCAAATGACTAAGTAGACATCAGGTTGGAAACTTGTCGTGGGGTGATGTTTTTAGGGAGCCAACATGCTTGAAGCTACTTTGTGTCATGGTTGGTGATGGAGTGCAAATTACAGGTATTGCAGTCGTGATGATTGTATTCGCTGCTCTTGGCTTCATGTCCCCTGCGTCGCAGGGCATGCTGTTGACGGGGATGATCATTCTCTATCTCTTCCTTGGGATTTCTGCGGGATATGTTGGTGTTAGGCCATGGAGGGCCATAAAAGGTGGTTCAGAAGCGTGGAGATCAGTTTCGTGGTCGATTTGAAACTCATCGGAATTGTACTGAAGGCCTGCTGCTTCAACGTATTTTCCTAGGATGAGTTTTATTGAGCTGCATTTGATCATTTGCTTTTCTTTATCTTTCATTTCACTATGCCACCTCCAAGACATGAACTTTTAAGCTTTATTTGGATGGCGAAGGTCCTGGATTTTCTTTCTTTATCTTATTTATGTATCTCATTCAATATGTTTCCCATTCAATATTTCTTTCTTTATCTTATTGATGTTTCTTTCTTACTGAATCTTGGAGTAAGGTTCTCTGTTCAGCATCTTTTTACTCTATATATCATTTGATTATCAATGTTTGCTGCGATTATTGTGGTAGTTATTAATTATGTGGACACATTTCTTGCGCTTCAATTTGGTTCGAGGCTTAATCATCTCAGTTTAAATTGTTTTTGCTCAATTAGATGTTTCTTCCAGATTTGTATGCAGATCATGGAGTTCTTTAATTTGTACAACTAAAGATATAGGTAAACCATTTAATTTGTTTCAGAACATGTAAGGAGTTTGAATTCAAAGTTTATTTTATTGGTCTATACTGATATATCAATCGATCGATGGTATGATATGTATCACTCTGTACCAACATACTATGTGTCAGTATAATGGGACGTATCGACAACACATAAAAATAGCTAAAATTAATTTTAAAAATTCTTGAAGAATAAAAAATTAGATTAGGTTTTTAAGTTAAAAATAAATATAAATTTAGTATAATTTAGCAAAGATAATTAGGAAAGAATAATATCATATATCTTTTTCAAGCTATAAGGAGTAGTTTTGTGATACGTTTTGGATCATTCTTTTGTTGATATTGAATTATCTAAAAAGAAATGATTTGAGTTGCTAGATTATTTATTAAATAATTTAAACTTTAAGATTCAAATGAATTAAGTAATTGATCGATGAATATACTTGATTTTACTACTAAAAAGAACAATGAAACTTTACGGACAATGGATTAAGGTTCTCAATTCTATGTATTTGTATATCAATGTGACATGTTTGTCGAACCTAATCATGAAATTGATCTCACGACATAGTATACTGATATACCATATATCATTGGTGTATCAATATGGTGATGATTATAGTCTAATTGTCGTGAACCATGTGTCTGAGGTGGCTCTTGAGATAAGTATGATTGTGGCATATATTAGTGCAGAGTATGCAGAATGTCGAAACTTCTACTTTCGCCAATGATCTACTACTCCATATCATAAGATTGATCATCATACTACTGTTCAGAGAATAATGATCAATTATCATGTTGAGCACTATAATTTAAATCTTGAGTAGCATGCATAAAATATTGCTCTTCGATCTATGCACCACATTCAAACTATGTAGATGGGACCATTGACTCCTCGACATCATCATCGTCGCTCAAGGCACTATTGTCTACATTGTTGTCATGTCTCCATACCAAGTGAGTTGTTGAATATGATTGAAAAGTTGTCTACATACATTTGATCAGAAAGTTCTTCCTTTAACTCAGGTATTAATCCTCCATAATTAGCTTAATAAACTTTATCCAATTCATAAATCATAGCTTCGTGGAGTTCAAGAAAATACAAATGAGAGAATGAGAGAAATATAAGAGAGGAAGTGATTGAGATAGTATATTAGTTAGAGAGAGTGAATGGGGAGAGAATGTGGGGGTAGAAAGGGTTTGAACCATTTGAATTCAATAAATTTTAGCCATTGATTAGTATCAATCGAAATTCCATCAGTATAGGTAAGTAATAGTTGGATTTTGATCATTTCAATTGGTACAGACCTCGTATTGGGCGATACAGGGTCTCCTATTATGAATTGCAAGGCATAAGGCGATCCGCATGCTGATCCCTTGTGGACGGGTATAAGTCAGCACGGTGAACCATGCTTCCATTATTGTGGGTGAACCATGCTTCCATTATTGTGGGTCGCATCAATTCACTTGCTTCTCTTGTAATGTAGGATTGTTAGTATCTTAGCTCTTATATTGCCACATAGCTTTGTGCATTTTGAGGATGAGCATTTGGTTTCTTGTCAACCAGTAAACACAATGCTAGATGTAAAAATCATCACAGACTCAGCTAAGCCTAAGAATTATACTTAATTTTTTTGCCTTTTATCTATTGGGGGAAAAATACTAGAGAGATACTTCAGAATATTGTGGACTACCCATCATTTTCTTTTGCAGGATTGCGTCTCAATTTGTTTCATTTTCCTTCAGTCATTTGAATCTTACGAACTCAGAGACTTTGATCAGGTTCTTATTGCTTGTGTTGGTTTGTATGCTGTTAAAGATTCGAATTCTGCTATCCTGCATCTCTAAGTCTTTAATTTTGGTAATATCTTGATGTCATTTCTTTTGGGATTCGTGTGAGGTGATGTAGTCATTAAAAGTAGGATGTGGGTTCTTCGATTGAGGAGGACCTGTACGAGGGCATGGTATCATGACTTCTTCTCTGTCTATTCTACACAATCATGGTATGTCACTTTGTACCCTTGGCTTTCACTACAGTAAGAAAATTGTGATATAAATTGCTTGCATTGCAGATATCATCAAATATATCCTTTAAGTTACTTATAATTTTCCTAGATCACTTTGTGACCATTGATAGATTTAAATGCCTTTGGCAGGTTGAGGTTGATTTCTCAGGGGCTTTTAGTGTGGACCCTATGTTCATGGGACATATCTTGGCCCGTGCTTTTCATCAAATGGAACTTACATAATTTATCCAATTACTGATGAGGAATCACATACAAATGCCTAACACATAATAGGTGAAATCAAAAGTAATATGTTGGAAGGACAGGAATAGATGGATGGCCCATCTCGAAACAGAGTCCATGGAGGCCGAAGGTAAGTGCAGCAACTCTAGTCCTTTTTTTTCCAGCTGCTGGAGAACAAAAGTGAGGGGCAGCTGAATAGGAGCGTGATCTTTTGTTTCTGAGCAGTGAAATGCTGCATCTGGTATGATTAACTTTTGACACAAATCTAACAAGTGCAGCTCCACAAATTACCTGAAAGCATTCAGGAACAGATGCTGGAATTGACGATTCAGACAAGTATTAGAATGAAGCATTCTTTTATTTTCTTTGCCAAATTATACAGACTTATAATAAGATTGTTGTTGCTTGATCCTCCCAGCATTTAGCAGACAAGAGGTTTGTCACATCATTGAAAAAATGGAACTCCCATCAGCTGAAGTCCTCAGAAATAAGGTGGTTCATATAGCAGGACTCTTCATGGCTTGATGGGACCTTCCATGATGCGTTGCCGCAGAAGTAGGGAAAGCAAATGAAACCAAGGCAATAGAAAAGAGGTACAATGCATGCATCTCCCTCCCTTTCTACTGCATAAATAGATTGATATATGTGCTTTCATGTGAAGCAGAATTTTATCATGATCATCAAGATTTATAGGGTGTTAAAGACGCAACACATGTTCAAGGAAATTAATCATTGTGTCCACCATGTTAATTAATTTAGGTAGACTGACTTGTTTTTATATATATATATATATTTAAGCATGGTATAAATATCTATTGGTCAACTAGTCAAAGAATCTTACATATTTTACTTTTGACTTTCTCTTTGTGTAGAAGAATTGAACTACTGTTTTAAAGACACATCTCCATAATTAGGTAAACTTGACATTGACTAATTTCTACAATCATATGAGAATGCTTATCACCAATCTCTTTGCTGGATGGTGCTATTAAATTAAAGATTTAGTTAGATGATTAAGATCTTAGGATTAAATCATGTGCTGTCTTTTATCCTTCAAGAAAAATCTGATTATTAGATGACGTACTTGGCTCTAAATGTTCTTCTTGATTTCACCAATGACACAACGTGGTGATGAGAATCTTATCAAATGGTGTTGGCACATGATCGCTTTAGAAAAAGAAAATCTTGACAAAAATCCATGAAACTTTTGCAGTCAAAGCTTGTCCTTCTCAGGGGAAGGCAGCTTTTCCTTCGTACACACAAAACAAAGAAGAAATAGAGGTTTCACATGGCATGTTCACCTCTCTCTCATTCTCCCCCTCTCTCTCTCTCTCTCTCTCTCTCTCTCTCTCTCTCACGCACACCGAGACCCCACGTCTTGCCAACACCATTTATTTTCCTCAGTCGCACCTCACTTTCCTTCACCTCCGTCACCACCTCTCCTTCCTCTTCTTCGGCTGACTCCTCCATGGGTTTCCCCTCCGTCTGCTACACCGTCATCCTCCCTCGCCCCGTCGCCCTCGTCGTCCACCTCCTCGACCGCATCAAGCTCGCCGTTTCCGTGGCCCTCTTCCACCTCGGCCTCACCTCCTCCTACGAAGACCACTTCCTCTACCCCCTGCCGCTGCCCGACTTCAACCCCCCCTCCCCTTCCTTTTCTCTTCCCCTCCCCGCCTCCGCCATCAAGACCGGTCTTCCCGTCGTCAGGTTCTCCAGCCTCAGGAAGACTAGGCTCCACCGGTGCGAGCCCGTCTGCGCCGTCTGCTTGGGCGCCTTGGAGGCCAGACACGAGGTCAGGCAGCTCGGCAACTGCTCCCATGCCTTCCACAGGACCTGCATAGATAAGTGGGTGGACATCGGGCATGTCACCTGCCCACTGTGCAGAGCTCAGCTCCTCCCCCAGTAGAAGGGAGGAGGAGGAGTATGGAGTGGATGCTGATTTAATCCTACTGTTCTTGCTTTGACGAATAATAAGAGTTTTAGGTAGAGACTTGGTGATACACTAACAAGTGGCTTCAACTCCTTTACTCTTGTATTATTTTCCTTGATCGAGTATTGGTGTACATGATTCGAATGACAATAGAAAAAGCTCGTCTTCTCTGATCTGATTCCTTTGTTTCTTAAGGCAAATGTTGATGAATCAATAGGTTGGACAGACCTCGTGAGGTGTAGATGTCTGTGGTAATAATTCAAAAACATATCAGTAATCGTGGTGCCATCTAGCATCTCAATCACTGCACTGTATATGGCATCTTCTTCCGAACTGGAGCAACAGGCACAGCTTCAACCCAGAAAAGCTTCCAATGGAACAACCTGCTGTCTTAATGCTTGTCTAAGTTTCCTGTTCCAGAAGCTCTCTGCCTCTTTGTTCATCCTCCTGTTTTCTTTACCCTATTTTGTTCTCATCATCTTATCCCTTAAGTCTTGATTTCAGCATCCATTTACTGTAGAGAACAAGAAAAATAAGGTACAAGGAAAACTCTGATGCTTGGGAGAAGTTCATGCAATTGGCATCTCCGCAACTTGCAGGGGAGGTTGGTGGAAGCTTAGGTTCCAGGGAGACGGTGGATGGCATGCTTGAAAGGCAACATTTCCCTTCAAGTCGTTCAACCAGCACTAGGGTCCAAAGCTGCCAGTCCCAGTCCTTGACTGGAACACATCCCTCCCTCTCTTTCAAAGACGGATTCCCCTTGATCTTATCTCTGTGTCACAACACCGGTGACAGCAGGTCCCAGCACCAGAGGTTGCACGCAAGTTGGACGGACCAGTGAGACGAGTCTGTCCTGTTCCACAAAGCAGTCTTGTCAGAAGACTTGGGATTAATACACACCAAGAGAAGCACCTAATCATAAATATATTTAATATATGTACGAATATAATGGTGCCATCCTAGTGTGCTTTGACAGAATGAGCATAGGCTCCTCCAGCGTGACGCAAAACCCACCGACACAAAATCGATTGTCCAGGACACAATGTCGTGGACCCATGTCGACCGCCGATGGGCCCCAAGCGTAAGAGGACGGTGATGGTGATTGTGATTATGTTTAATCATGATTCGATTCGTCGAATCGGATTTAAATCCGAATCGAATTTAATTTATTGATTTCAAATCGAATCAAAATCGATATAGGATAATTCGATTCTGATTTTTGATTCGGGAAATCTGAATAGCCAATTCGTAAAATTGACATTTTCGGTTTGAACTATCGGTTTTATAAATTTATTTATCTTTTTTATTATTTAAAATTTAATTTATATTTTTTTATATTTTTAAATTTTTAATTAAAAATAATAAAAAAATAATGATACGAATTAGAACCGTGGATTCTAGTTCCAAAATCAGCCCTTATTGGTTTGGTTTTGGAATCATGATCAGAGCTAATTTTGGCTACCTATTGGTGCCCATGAATTTAACTTAACGAAAACACTATTTTGAATGAGGAAGAAAGGGAGCAAGAAAAGAGAAAAGAAAAGAAAAGCTAAATTTTGTTTTATTTTGAAGAGGAATATTTTATCAAGAAAAGAAAGGGCTCAGATTCATGCCAATGCATGATCTAAGAAATACCATTATAAACACCGAGCTCGGACATCTCAGTTTACTTCAAGTAGAAAAAGATTTGAGTTGAGTTATAGGATTGTATAAATGTATCGCTATTAAACATTTTAGACCCGTAACTGTTAATAGTATCAAAGTCATCTTAGTATTATATAATAAGGAATCTAAAAATAGAAAGAAATTATGTCGGCATTTTGACCTTCAAGACGGTCAATTAAAATTTGAACTGCCCGATTGCTCTTTTTGTATTTTTGAGGTGGTGTACATCATAAAGCAATTTATTTCAATTGAAGAACATATGGTTATGCATCACCGAAGCTGAGTGTGTATTATGCATCACAATCCAACCCAAAATTTTCAATCACTGAGTTACTCTGCTACGACTTTAACATGAACTATAGAATTTATGTATCAAGTAACACACAACACGGTCTAATTTAGTGTTTGTGGATAGAATAGGGTAGAACCCAACATTCAACATAGACGGAACAAAATCCACGTATTTCTTCGGAGGCAATAACTTATGGTATAGATGTTGAATTTCAAATTTTGATGATGAAATCAATTAATGAATTTATTGGACTAATATGTTTTTGAGATAAGTGACACGGAAAAAACTTCGATCATAGATTTAGACCATCGAGGGTTCAACTATTGAGCAGGAGAGTCGGACATTACATCGAGAAATTATCGTGTCGAAAATTGAACGTTGAGTTAAAGGATTGATCGACGTATTGGAAATCAGATTTTGTGTTATAAGTTTGGGTATCGTGCTGGAAGAATCAAATATTATGTCGGAAGATTGAATGTCGTAAAAAAGTCAACATGTCGGTGGAATGAACGGTATGTCAAGGAAAGGGCGATGTGCTGGAGGTTTAGACGAAGTATCAAAAGATCGAAAGACATACCAGAATAGTGTATAATGTGCCGAAAGCTTCATAAATTGTTCAGATATATAGTTGATTTAATAAAGTTTTGATTGAGGCTATTTTGGATCAATTTGAGTTGGTATTAGGCAGAAACAATATTAACTTATTAAGAAAGTCATTGGACTTAAAGCTGGGCCGAATTGGGCTCATTAGAAGACCAAACCGATAACCTAAAGTACGCTTGTGTGATCATACTAGCAAGCCCATGTAGTAGTATAGTCTAAATCAATCGATAAGCACTATTTATGCTTGTCAACCTTTCCAATGGTGGTATCGCCTATGATAACAATAGTACTACCTAAAGCGATGATAATATCTTCTAGAATTTCAATTTTGTAATGGTAGTATCATTGTAGTATAGAATTATGACATCAAAAGTTACGACGGTGATATCACCAATATCTTAAAATTTTCGGGGATTTAAAATTTTGGCTCAATTTAAGTCATTTGAGGCCTATAAATGTCCCACTTAGGCTTGTTGATAGAACATTTATTTTTGAGTTTGTGAAGTATTGTAGCTCTCTCATTGAGCATTATTTGAGTCTCTTCCTTTCTCTTGAGTTTGGTTGTGATACTAAGTTGTAGAAGGTGAGAAATCTCTTATAAAAGAGTGAGTATAGAGGTTCTCTTCTAAGCCTATAAAAAAGAGAAAAGTTGTAACAAAGGTAATTGATCTTCGCTCATTAGAAAGAACATAGGTAGTGAAAGTCAATAGCATCGAGAGAAGAGGAATTGGGAGTGGACATAGGTTGGGAAGATCGAATCACTATAAATCAGTATGTATTCCTTCTCTTGCTTGTGACTTTTGTTTGTTATTGCTTACTTATTATTATTTACTTATAAATCTTACTTGCATTCAATATTTGATTAATTATGTTTTTGATACATATTTTTCGATTGAGCTTTAAAGTTAGTTAAATTTTTAATAGCATTAAGATCCTAACAATTGGTATCAAAGCAAGGTTCTCTCAACACCCAAGAGAGATCTAATGACTTTTTTAGGTGACTAAGAGGGTAACTCTATCACTACTCCTATGTTTAATAAAATGTGTTAGGATCGAGTTACACTAAGAGGGAGGGGTGAATTAGTGAATATGTAAAAATCATGTCGAGTCGAAAATCATCGTATGATAAAATCATTTCGACAATGTTTAACTTTGAAAACGTTCGTAAGAGTGTGCAGACAAAGTAATGAGGAAGTAAAGCAGTTTGTAATAAAGGTAAATAGCAAAACAGAAATGCAAACCGATTTATAGTGGTTCGATCGTCGTGACCTACATTCACTCCCAATTCCTTTTTACTCGAGGCCACCGGCTTCCACTACCAATCTTCCTTCAATGGGCGAAGATCAAATACCCTTTTGCACTCTTGCTCATTTTTACGAGTTTAGGAGACAACCCTTACAACCTCTCTTTCTTAGACCTCACTTCTCCATTTAGAAGAACTTTCTAAATACTAGGAAGAAGGGACTCTAAATCCTAAGAAAGATTACATAAATTTTCTCAAGTATTCTTTCCCCCCTTTCAACTCAAATTCGTGCTCAATTCTTGCATCTCCATGTAGGAATAGCTGAGGTATTTATAGACCCTATATAACTTCAAAATTAAAGCTAAAAAAGGTCTCATCCCAAGTTTCTTGAGTCCTAGTGGTACCACCACCTATGCTGGGCGGTACCACCCCCTGTAGCAATGACACTAGGCGGTACCATGACCCAGTCTAGCGGTACCACTACCCAGTCTGGCAATACCACTGCCTGACATAGTTTGGGAGATTGTCTGGGCGATGCCATTGCCCAGACAGGCAGTACCACCGCCCAAACTAGTGAACCACCGCTTAACACTAGGTGGTACCACCGCCCAGTCTGGCGGTACTACCGCTTGACATAATCTTGGAGACTATATCTCGAAGACTAAGCCACTAACGGTGCCATCGCCTGGATCGACGATTCCACCTCCTGACCCAACTTTTGGGTCATTGAATGGGCCTTTCTCTTGGCCCAAAACAATCCCACTTTGGGCCCCGTTGGCCCATAATTGAGTTGGCCTAATTACGTTCTAAACCAACCCAATTACAACTAAAACTACTTCGATCTAGACAAATTATTACAAGCAAGAATACTAAGTTGTCCGGCATGTCATTGGTTTATCCGACCCTTCGGCGCATCGTCCTCTCCTTTGGCGTATTGCCCAATCGGCATGTTGTCTTCTTGTAACATCCGATCTCCTTGGCGCAATGTCCGATCTTCTTGGCTCGATGCCCGAACTGTTGAATCTCGGATTTTGATGATGAAACTAATTGATAATGTTATGATCTAATCTGCATTTTGAGTGATAGAGGACTAGCTTCGATCAGGAGAGGCAAATTGATTAAAGCAAGAAGAATAAGAAGTTGGGCCAAAATTGAACATGTTAAAGGATTGGACGTTAGACCGGAAGAATGGTCAACGTGTCGGCAGAAGGCTTCATGCCATGAGTTCGAGCATCGGGCCAAGAAGATCTAACATTGTGCTAAGGAGATCCGATGTTGCGAGAAGGCAACATGCTGATTGGGCAATATGCCGAAGGAGAGGACGATACACCGAAGGGTCAAACGAAGCGTCGGATGAACCAATGACATGCCGGACAACTTAGTATTCTTGCTTGTAATAAGAATCGTCGGAAGTGCTGCCGGAACCAACCGAGAAAGAATCGGGGACTTGCCGAAGGTTTCGGAAGTCTGCCGAAAAGATTGTCAAAGGTTCGTGGAGATCACCAAGAAGGTTCAGATACTTGCCAAAGACTCGTTGAACTCGCTACAAGACCGGGAGCCTACTGGGAGTCCGCTGGAAGAAATCCGAGGGTGTATCGGAAGTCCGCCGGAAGTTCGTCGGAAAGCTCACGGGAAGGAAACTCGACGTTGCTGGTTAAAAATTTGCTTAGGGCTATGTCTTAATTTCATAGTTTGCATATAATTTATGTTAGGATTAAGGGTTAATCCTATAACCCGGTTAGGGGCCAATTGGGCCCGAGTTTGGATTGGTTTGGGTCAAGTTTGGAGCCCAACCAGTGAGCTGGAATAGTCCAGGCGGTGGCACCACCTAGGACCCAAGAGGTCCGGCGATGGTACTGCCAGACCCAGGCGGTGGCACCGCCCAGGTCCCGAGAAGGTAGGCGGTGGCACCGCCAGTACACTGTCAGTGTCAAACACTGACAGGCGGTAGCACCGCCACTAACAAGCGGTAGCACCGCCAGCACCAGGAAACCCAAAAGTAATTCAAATTTGGAGCCCAAATTTGAATCCTCTTGGGGCCTATAAATACCCCTCAATTCTCAACAGAGAATACACCTTTTTGAGAAATTAGAAAGTGAGAAAAAACTTTAGCAAAGTCTTGTTTTCAATAGCTTAAGTGTTCACCTCCCTCTTTCAATTTGGAAAAATCTGTAAGAGTGTGAACCACTTGTAAGAAGGTTGTAAGAGGGGTATTTGGTCCTTCCCCTTCAAAATGATTTGCTAGTGGAAGTTGGGAGCCTCATCGAAGAAGGCTTCGAGAGTGGATGTAGGTCATTTGACCGAACCACTATACATCGTGGTGTTCCTTGAATGTGTGAGTGTTTAATTTTCTGAATCATTTCTCTACTTAGCTGCAAATCGTTCGGTTTTCATCTCCCTACTCTTGACTACCTTTACTCGAGCTATTTTAGCTAAGTCATCCTTCGTCGAATCGAAATCTCTACACATTTACGAAATCGATTTCAAATTTACGAGTTTTAATCCGCTACACTAATTCACCCCCCCTCTTAGTACCACTCCGATCCTAACAATTGGTATCAGAGCCAGGCTCACTCTAATATTAGGTTTAATACCCAAGAGAGATGGCTTACTCCATTCAAGAGGCCAAGGACCTTAAAACATTTCCTCTCGAAGAACTTATTGGGTCTCTAATGACCTACGAAATGACGTGCCATGCTCATGAAGAGCTCGAGAACCCCCTTCCAAAGAACAGGAAGGATATGACACTTTGAACACAAGAAGACCACTTGAAAGGAACATCAAGTGATGAGGACAGTGACGATGACATTGCACTTTTAACTCGAAAATTTAAAATTTTTTTTAAGAAAGAACAAATTTAAAAATGACACCAAAAATAAACTTGAACATAAAAAGGACCAAGTAACATGCTACGAATACAAGAAGCCGGGGTACTTAAAAAATGAATGCCCCCAAGCCAAGAAGAAACAACTGAAGAAGAAGAAAGCTTTAAAAGCGACTTGGGACGAGAATGAAGAAGCTAGCAACAAAGAGGAGGCAAACTTCGCGCTAATGGCTTTAGGAGGAGAGGTATGTGATTTAATTAATAAAGATTTATCTTTCGATGAACTTTCTATCGCTTTTCATAAATTATTTGATGAATGTAGAACTATTAGTAAGAAGTTCAATCTATTAAAGAAAGAGCATGCCTTACTACAAAATAAGCTTAGAAGCAATAAAAAATGAGAATTTAATACTTAAGGAGACCTTAAACAAGTTTAAGGTCGGTAGCAAAGGCTTGGACATGATCCTTGCAAACAAGGGTCACGTCGCAAATATAAGTGGAATTAGTTTTATGAGAGGATCTCACCAAAATCCTACCACCTTTATTAAAGGACCCACATTACATGTTTCACCTCATTTGAAATGCAACTTTTGTTGTAAATCCGGATATGTTGTTTACAAATGTCCATTTAAGAAAATTAGTCCACATTATTGAATCTCGGATTTTGATAATGAAGTCAATTGTCATTTGTTATCTAATCCATATGTTGAGATAAGTGTGCAAGATTAACTACGATGAAAGTAAGACATGCAGCAGGAGTTATGCCGGAGTCAAGACTATGATCACGTTGGGAGTTCAAGAGTTCGACGGAAGTCTGGACGGCCATCGGAGGTTCTACAGGAACAAATCCGAGAAGTCCAGGAGCTTGCCAAAGAAGCTCGTCAGAACTCGCCAAGTGGATCGTCACAAGTCCAGGAGTTTGCCGGAAGTCCGCAGGAGCATCACCGAAGGTTTGTCGGATGTTCGTTGGAAGATCGCCGGAAGCTCGCCGGAAGAAGCGATTGATGCACCGGAGCAAGTTGCAGTAAATGTCTTAAGAAATATCGTAGTTAGCATGATAATTAAGTCAGAAATGGGAGGTGATCCCATTAACTTAATCTTGGGGCAATTGGGCCCTTGATAGACCCAAATTGGGCCGAATGGATCAACCCATTCGGACCCAGATTTCTTGGCCAGTGGTGGCACCGCCCAGGGCTCAGTCTCCGAGCTAGGCTGAGCGGTGCAACCGCCCCTGCTAGGCGGTGGAACCACCTGAGCTCGGTCTCCGAGCTCTGCCAAGCGGTGCAACCGCCCATGACAGGAGGTAGCACCGCTCGAGTACTCAGTCTTCGAGCAAGGCTGGGCGGTGCAACCGCCCTTGTCAGGAGGTGGCACCGCCCAGAGGCTTAGTCTTCGAGCTCTGCCAGGTGGTGCAATCGCCCCAATCAGGCGGTGGAACCGCCAGACCCCGGAATTCCGGGAGATGACAGTTTTGAGCTCGGAATTCAAACTGGTTTGAAGCCTATAAATACTCCACCCTTTCAGCAATGAAAGGGCACCCAAAAAGCACCAAAATCCTTATCTTACTTTGTTATTTTTAGAGCTCAAAAGTGTTGTATGAGTTAAAAGTTCTCCTTCCTCTTTTCTTCCAAGTTTTGATCTGTCAAAAGAGAAAAGAAAATTCTGTAAGGGTTGTCTCCTAAGCCCATCAAAAGGAGTGAAACTGTAAAAGGGTGGTTGGCCTTCGCTTATTGAATGAAGGCCTCTAGTGGACGTCGGTGACCTCGTCGGTAGAGGAAGCCAAAAGTGGATGTAGGTCAAGATTGACCGAACCACTCTAAATCTCGATTTGCATTTACTTTGAGCATCTTATCTTAACTGCAAACCTCCTTATTAACTTACTGCCTTCTGCCCATTTACGAACGTGTTTCACGGTTAAGTATTTTCCGAATCGGCGTTAAGACGGAAATCGGTTTTATCATACGAACATCATATTTTAGTTTGCGCTTACATTTGGATGAAAAATACGTTGGAAGACTATGAAATTTGCTTAAAGAACATTCCCATAAAATGTGATAATACAAGTGCTATTTGTCTAATCAAAAATCTAATTCAACACTCTAGAACTAAGCATATTGACATTAGGCATCACTTTATATGAGATCATGTCAATAATAATAATGTCATTCTAAAATTTATTGATACAAAGCATCAATTAACAGACATTTTCAGAAAAGCCTTAAATAAAGATCAATTTGACTTTATTAGAAGGGAATTAGGCATATGTTGAATTGTCCTTGTGAATGAGCTTGATTGTATATATTTTCCAAAAATTTTTCATCATCTTTTCGGTTTTCATGGATTTAACTTCTTTCTTTTCGATTTTGAATGACATCTTAAAGAGTAATCCAAGACACTATCCTATCTTAAATCAAACACATTAAAACTTCTGAAAAAAAAATAAAAAAATAAAAAAAAAATCATTTTTTTGCGTGCTAGTGGTGGCACTACTAGAACCGATGGTAGCACCGCCTGGGCGCTCGGTCCCCAGGCGGTGGCACTGCTCGGTTGGCAGTGGCACCTCCCGAGAACCCCCTTATAAAGAGAGGGGGTTTGGGTCGGTTGATTTAACATGGATGGTTCAAAAGCTATAAACACTCTTATGAGTACTTCCACTAAGTTAAACATAGATGAAAGTGATGAAAGCTTTGATAAAAAAACATATATAGGGGAATGCAACTAGATCGGATATCATGTTTAGTGTAGGACTTTGTGCTAGGTTTTAAGCTAATCCTAAATTGTCTCATCTTAAAAGTGTTAAAAAAATCCTTAGATATCTTAAAGGAACTCCTAATTTAGGATTATGGTATCCAAAATC
>LVTN01000586.1:79576-93146 GCA_001649415.1 Musa itinerans | reverse complement strand
ATCTCCTTACTTTACTCGAGCTACTTTTACTAAGTCATTCCTTATCGCATCGAAATCTCTACACATTTACGAAATCGTTTTCAAACTTACGATTTTTAATCCGCTGCACTAATTCCCCCCCCCCTCTTAGTGCCGCTTCGATCCTAACACAAACTCATGGCACAAAGTCTTCTGTTGACACGTTGACCATTCCTCTGGTCTAATGTTCAATCTTCTAACATGTTCAATTCCGGCCCAACTTCTTATTCTTCTTACTTTAATCAATTTGCCTCTCCTGATTGAAGCTAGTCTTGCGTTACTCAAAACATAGATTAGATCACAAACACATCAATTGGTTTCATCATCAAAATTTGATATTCAACAATCTTTCCCTTTTTGATGATGATAACCAATTAATGATGGAGTTTAATTAAACTCCCCATATCAATATGTTATATTGATAGATCCTTGAATTCAAGTAGAGTTCAAGTCAAAGTAATTTTAATCATAAATCCAAGCAACATGTCATCATAAAATCATGCATAATCAAAATTTTAATATATCATTCTATGCATGATTGTCATCATAACTTCTCCCCTTTTGTCATCAACAAAAAGAAGTGCAACTAGCAATTTTTGAGACATAATTTCAAATTATTGTATAATTTCAAGTCTTTGAAACATCATTGCATATATCAACACATTAGAGATGTGAAAGTTAGCAATATTTGCTTCTACTTGAAATGTGCAAGCTAGTAATTTTCTTTTGAGATATACACACTAGTAATTTTTGCATCTTCTTGAAATGTGTAAGTTAGCAAACATTGCTTCTCTTGAGATTTGCAAGATAGCACTTCTTGTTTCTCTTTTGAAATGAACTAGCTAGCAAGTTTTGCTCCCCCTTTGTCATTGTTAAATAGAAGGGAAGAGTACAATGTTGTAATTCTTTTCCCTTTATATCAATTTTCAAATCATGACAAAGATAAATAACAAGGATAGATTTACATCAATGTTTTAATGATAAAAAATAAAAGATCAAGTCATGAATACCAAAAGATGATGTATCATTTTTGATAATTTTTTTTTGTAAATAGAAGGAATGATAGGAAACAATCTTGATTTAAAAAGAACACTCAAGTTATAAAAATCAAGAAATCAAGAAATCAAGAAATTAAGATATGAAAAATGTATAAGAAGAGTTTATGCATTTGGAAGATTTAAGTTTATCATTTAAGCTAGCACTTTTTGGTTCTCTTTTGCAATGTGCAAGCTAACAATTTCCTTCTTCTTTTACAACAATGATTCACCTTCTTCTTTTACAACAATGATTCAATCATATCATGAGATATATAAATCATAAATGCAAGAAAATTGTACATAATAAAATTTAAGTTATAAACATCAAGAAGTCTAGTGTTATATCATGGTTAATTTGAATACATCCTCCCCCCCTTTTTTTTGGCGAATACTAAGAAGAATCATAGGAGGATAATTTATGAAAAATCTTAATTCATAATAAATCTCAATTCATCAAGTGAAAGAATCAAGATTCGTTTGGATAAATATTTTCTTTAGTGAAAGGAAAAATCTTGATTCATAGAAAACTTTGAAGTTGTAATCAAAAGAATAATCATGATTTGTTTGGATGAATCTCTTCTTTTAAAAGAGTGAATCATACGAGAATCAAGAAAAATATTTTATATAAAATACATCTCAAGTTGTAAACAATGATAAATGATTCGATTGGATATATCATCTCATTATTAAAATGAATCATATGAAAAAAAATCCAAAATCATTATCAAAATCACTTTTTGGATAATTCGATGAAAGCAACATAGATAGATTCCTATAAGATTAAAAATAGCTCAAGTTTTTTTTTTTTTTGGTTTCAAATTTTGTGATTGATTTTATGAAAGCATGCCTTTATCTTTTTATGCCAAATCAAAACATACATCATCATTTAAACTCAAAAAACAAGATTTATCACAAAAATCATCAAGATCAAAGGTGTAATATATAATTCCAAAGCATAAGATTGCAAATAATCATTACATCAAATCCTCATGCATAATTAAATCATTAAGCATGGTACCAAAACTTTTAATATTTTCATTACGTCTTACATCATTATGCATCATCAAGCATGATTTCATTGAACATAAGGCATTTTCAATCAAAATCATTTTGTTTGTTGTAGTAATGCATTTTTCTTTTTAAGTGAATCTAACTTTTTAGGCTTAGTGCTAGGAGTTAACATGCAATTGTCATGCTCAAATTTTAATTATTATTATTTCAAAATCACTAGAAAGAGAAGCATGATATTTTTTTATAATTTTTTTATTTACTAACTAATTTAAAAACAACTTATGAAAAGTATTAAGTAATTTTAAAATAAGGTAAAGGAGATTTGTTTGAGTTGGTTACCTCATTGTCGAGAACCATCAAAACGAAGTTCGTCACTTCGTCTTCATCGGTTTGCTCCTCGTCTTTGGATGCACTCGTTTTGTCCCAAGTCATCTTGAATACTTTCTTCTTTGACAGCTTCTTCTTTTTAAGTTTATTTTTATTTTTTGATTTTTGTTTTATGAGCTTTTTAAACTTTGTTGTTAGGAGTTCAAGGTCATCATCACTTGGGTTTTCGCTCAAGTGGTCTTCTTTTGTTCTAAGTGCAAAATCCTTCCTGTTCTTTGGAAGGTTGTTCTCATGTTCATCAAGTTCATCATGTGCCTTACACATCATTTCATAGGTCATTAATGACCCGATAAGTTCTGCAAAAGCAAGATTGTTTAGGTCATTTGCTTCTTGTATTGCCATCACTTTTGGATCCTAACTTTTTGGAAGGGATCTTAGTATTTTGTTAACAAGTTCAAAATTAAAAAAATATTTACCAAGACTTTTTAAACTATTGATGATATTTGTAAGACAAAGACAAGTGTATATGTCAATAATAGTTTCACTTTGCTTCATTCGAAATAACTCAAAATCATGCATCAAAAGATTTCTTAGAATCTTTAACTCTACTAGTGCTTTCGTGTATGATTTCAAGAGTGTGCCAAATATCGTACGTAGTTTCGCAAATAGAAACATGATTAAATTTAATTTTGTCCAATGCACAAAATAAAGCATTTATAGCTTTAGTATTCAAAGATAGTCTTCTTTTCCAAATCATTCCAATCGTTCATTGGAAGAGAAGAATTTTGAAGTCCGTTTTCGATGATATTCCATAAATCAAGGTTCAATAAAAGCAAGAAAACTCTCATCCAAGTTTTCCAATAAATGTAGTTCATCTCATTGAACATAGGAGGATGAATGATAAAGTGACCCTATTGAAAGTTGAAAAGAGCCATTTCTCTTAGTTGTTAAACCAAACGAGAAACTATTAAAAGCCGAAATGAGCCATTTTTCTTGGTTGTTAAACCAAATAAGAAAAAAACATAGCTTTGATACTAACTATTAGGATCGAGTCGGCATTAAGAGGGGGGGTGGGGGGCTAAATTAGTGCATATGTAAAAATCACGTCGAGTCGAAAATATTTGTACCATAAAATACGAGGAGGTAAAGCAGTTTGCAATAAAGGTAAATAGCTAAACAGAAATACAAACTGATTTATAGTGGTTCAATCATCGTGACCTACATCCACTCCCGATTCCTTTAATCTCGAGGCTACCGGCTTCCACTACTGATCTTCCTTCAATTGGCGAAGATCAACTACTCTTTTACACTATTGCTCCTTTTTACGGGTTTAGGAGACAACCCTTACAACCTATCTTTCTTAGATCTCACTTTTTCATTTAGAAGAACTTTCTAAATACTAGGAAGAAGGGACTCTAAATCTTAAGAGAGATTGTACAATTTTTCTCAAGTATTCTTTCCCCCCTTTCAACTCAATTTCATGCTTAATTCTTGCAACCCCATGCAGGAATAGCTGGGGTATTTATAGACCCCATATGTGTTTAGTGTTGTTCACTTCTCCCTAATGGAAACCTTTGGTTTGAACAGTAATTATTCAGTTGAGTGCTGTTAGGTTTCTCCTGGAATAACTCGTTCGATAACTGAAAGCTACGATATCAAAGTACTGTATGCTGAAGTAGGTGTTGATGTTGATGGGATCAACGAAAAGATTTAATCATAATTAGTCAGATGGGCTCATCTAATACTGCTGGATTAGTTGACATCATTGACATATGTACTCATGATTTGGATCAATGGAATAAGATCCTTGACCTATTTGGAACATTGTCGTTGTACATGTAAAGCTTGTCTCAGATTGAACTACCCACAAAACTTGAAGAATAAAATCCTCAAAATCTTGAAGAACGAAGATGGGAAATTTGATGAATGTGTATTTCGCTCGAAAAAGTTGAAACTGAAGCTTTGTAGACCAGCTTTTGTTAGGCAGTGAGATCCATGATAGCCTCAACAATATCCCCATTGTAAGCCTTGAGGGCTACGACAGCCTTCGCCCAGGACACACCAGCTTGTGCCATTACAATATCGATGGCACGAGGCTCCACTCCAGTACCATCAACATCCTCATCGACCACTGTTTCAGAATAAGATTCATGTGACTTGAGCGTCACACCGCTGAGATCTGGCATCCCGAACTGCGGAGCAGTTTGGCTTTGCGGCTGGGAGCTCAAGTCCACGATGTTGGCCTCTCCAAATACGACGTAAGTCTCAGAGTTTTGGCTTTTGTAAACGTCAGGTGTCGATACGACAAACAGGATCTGCAGCGTACAGCGAAAACATCAAGAATGAATCATTTGGAAGGAAAAACAAAAATAATGCTCAAGTTGCCTTGGAAGAAAGATCCAATGATTATTAACATGTTTATTAAACAAGTGACAATTATATACAAATAAGAGGTGCAAAGTTTTGCTTTAAATCTAGGATCAAATTGAACATGAGGATTTAATTTTAGTTGACAAACACTCTTAAGAATCTATATCAAGGCCATTACCAGGTGACACTTGGCAAAGTTGCCAGTTAAGTCACCAAGGTGACACACTAAAAGCACATACATGCTACTGGATTTCCTAGGGTTCATTTCGTCTGACCAGAATTCCAACTGAGTTAGGCCCGCATACATTATTTGTTCTCTTTACGGTAACCCGGGAGACTCCGATGACTGATTTCATTCCTAACTTCAGCATCGCCTTGCGGCTTTTCTTCTCACTCCTGCTCTGCTTAGAGTTCTTAGTAACCTCAGATCCTCGTTCTCCTGTAAAAAGGAAGGATGAAATTTGCAAAACAGTCACCACAAGTGCAGAAAGGAAGGCCACGACCATATAGGTTGCAGCTAACCAGGACTTTGTCACACTTGAAGAACATGATACGAAGAGCAAATTTAAATTGATAAAATCTAATAAAACAAAACCGAAAGGTAATACCAATTTTGGCAACCAGTCTTCTGACCACTATGATACCGGCAAACAAGATGGTAAACTAACTCACTCATACCACTAGTATCACCAAAAATAATAATAAACAATTAAATACAGATCAACACTGACCACCTTTGTGGTTAGGTAATCCTTGGTTTGATTGATAATTAATACCATTTGACAGGTACCAGATCGATCAGTTTCTGATTTCTTGGTCAAATTCTTAATAGGGTTTCTGATTTCTTGGCCAAATATTTGATAGAAAAATCAAATCCATTCCATCTTGTGATGTAATAAAGACTTATTTGTCATGGTAATACCAATTGGTGTCTATTTGGATTGGTACAACACCTGATCCGTACCGATCGTATTACCAGAAGAAAACAATAGACAATACCGATCCTACAGGCCAATATGGTCGCCGATAGGATTTTGATTCTTTGATCAAAAGCTCAATAGGAAATCAATCTTATTACATCTGGTGATGTAATAAAGACACACCAAGAGCATTAGTGTAAAGGCGATTAATCTGACAACAGATCAGGGAAAAAAGAAAGAAAGGTTATTACAGTACTAATTTGCAAAATAAGGCATCGTTTCAAATGAATGTCTAAACTATATTCCACAATTATCTATGTTCCATCTGTTTCCTTATCATCCAAGAAGTCAGTCACTTTGGTCAGCACCAACACAAGTGAACTGTGCTTTGTCCTGGATTGCTAATGTTTTCATGTGCTCCATGAGAATGCTCATGTGCGCTCTCATCAGCATCATGCTCAAGAGGCGGAAACCCTAAACCAATCCGTAAGGAAAACCAAGCCAAGCTAAAGTGACAAGGGGATCGCCACCTTCGTCCTCGTCCTCGTCGTCAGCGTCCTCGCCCTCCTTGACGTCCTCGACGACGGGAGCGTCGTCCTGAAACAGAACCAACCCACGATTCCCGAATCAAATATCATTGTTCGCTCTTTCAAGCTAACAAGAAAGCGAGTTAAGGTACGAGGATCAAAGAACGAACACCAGAAGCACAAATCTTCGGCCCCCCAAAGGATCGAACCTCGGTTCAGAACAAATCCAAGTAAAGAGAAAAAGGAAGGGGGGATGGACGACCTTGATTAGCTGCTGATCCTCTTTAAGCGAGGCGACTTCTTGGCCGTCTCTGTGCTCGTCGTCGTCCACCGTCTTGGGGCCTAGCATGATGGTGACGAGGCGGAGGAGGAGCGTCGCTGCCACCACGGCGATAACTGCTCCCCAAGTAGACGAGGGGAACTTATAGGCCGTTGCACGTCAAGTAACGTGCACTGCACGACCTGCTGCGAGTATGTTAACTAAACGCAACTCAACGGAATCCCAACTAACTCAGGAGGAGCTCATCGGAAGGGCAATCCATTCGAGTCACGTGCACTGCACGAGACGACCCAATCCAAACCAACTCGGGTGAAGCTCATCGGAAGGGCAATCCATTTGAGTCACGTGGACTGCACGAGCTACGAGTAGGTTAACCCAACCCAATCGTCCTTTAATCGGACTTGAGACTGATCTAAGCTTGGATTTAGATTTTGTTTACTTGAAATTTTATGTATATGAAAGTATATCAAAAAAAAAAAAAAATTTCTTTGAATGCTCGGATTTATTTGATCCACTCGCGTTATGGTTTATTTCCCTTTTAATTTGATAAGAAAATTAATGGTTTTTTAAACTCCTTTCGTCTTTTCTATTAAAAGCTCAGATTTATCAGCAGAAACTACAAAAAGAAAAATGTTGTTGGTAGCCATTTTTTAATTTCCATCATTATGTTAAATCATGTCATTGTTATCAATCGCTCTTTTGCGGTCTATTACATTTTGAAAAGAAAAAAAAAAGAAGATATTTTTACAAGTAAAACAATAATTTACATATTTGAAAGAAAAAAAAATGGTATTTCTAAAAGTATTATAAACATCAGTTGATTTCAAGTTGGGATCTTCATATCTTCAACCTATGAGGATGAAGCAAATCCACATTATTCGACTTAACTGATTTCTGTAAATGCTCGAGGTAATATTCTCCTGTCCACGAATCTAAACACTCACCAACTTGCCATATTCTCTCTCCAATGGGATGATGAGTTCTGCATTTTGTAATGGTGAATTTTCCTCTTAGTTCTAATACCGAATTGAACTTTCTAATGAGCTTAAATTAGTGTAGAATTTTCCTTCTCGAACAACTTCATCTACGTCTTGTTTCTCTCCATGCTCAGAACTCATACCATACATCATGCACCATTTCTGAGCATGGAAGCCAACAAGAACTACAAATGCTTCAGGTTGCTCCTTCACACTCTTTGTGCTTGCACCTGGTTCTCTCCATTCCCTTCTGCAGGCTTCTCTGCTTGGCCATGGGATTCGTTGTTCTTGCCCCACAGGAGCGAGTAGAGGCCAGCAACCACCACCACTGACCCCAAAACACTGCCCACGTCGGAGAAAGCATAAACACCTGCGATGGCCAAAGGAAGAACGAAGACAAGCGCGTGGGCTGCAGACAGTACTGCAGAGATTACCTTCCCAGGTAGATAGGTTCGTGGAGCACGGAGAAGTCGATGCCGGCCACAATGACCTGCACCAGCGGCGTGAATGCTGCGGTGAACACCGGTCCTCTTTGCGCCACACACCATGACATGGCCAAGAAGCCCAACCCCGATCCCACGCCACCCTAAAGGGGCATGCAACACCGGTGAGAGAGAGGCTACAGACACACTGAAACCGAGCGTCGGTGTCGTTTGCTTACGGAGAAGAGCACGGTGGCGATCTCCAGCTTCTTACGCAGGAGCCACATGGAGAGGCCCCTCTGCGTGGCCAAGCTCAGGGCCGCCGCCTGGAGGAAAGCGAGGAAGAAGATGAGAGCGGTGCAGGAGTACAGGGCGGGGTACTTCTTGCTCACTCTGGATTGGAGGGGGAACCACGCCGACCAGCAACAGCAGCCGGCGAGCAGCGCCACCGACCCCATCACCCGCTTCCTCGAGGTGTAGCTCATGCCATCAGCCGGCGATCGATGCGATACGTGGTCGTTGAAGCCGACGCCCCTGTAAAAGGTGAGCACAACCACGCCAACGAGGCACAGCGCCGTCCCCATCGCCTTTGCGATCCCCGCCTTGGTCTTCAGGTTCAGAGACTCGATCCTGCACCAGCCAAGATCAAGATGACAGCCCGAGCTCGAGAGACCACAGTTGGGGAGATATACCTCATCGCTAAGGATATGAGGAAGGTGAATACGGGCGCTATGTTGAGGAAAGCGCAAGCAAACGTCGCCGAGGTGTACTGCATTCCAAGGTAGAAGAGGTACTGCGTCAGAGCCGCCCTGCACACACAACTCCGAGTCATATCTACTACGCCGTGATGGAAGCTTCACTGGTTTGGATTACCCGAGCATGGCGCTGAAGAAGAAATACACGCAGATCTCCGTCGTCAGCTTCGGCCTCGTCGTCCTGTAATCAGCAGCAACCGATTCCATGTGTCAAGCAGAAACGTCCGACTCAGTGACAGTGTGTGTTCTCTGTACCTCTCGTGGAAGTAGGCGACGGGAGCCATGAACAGAGTCGCGACCAGCTGCCGGAGGGTGATGAACACCAGCCTGTTCAACCCCTCGTCGATCGCCTTCTTGATCATGGTGTTCGTCACCGCGAACACGACGTCCACGGCCAGCATCGTCGCCACCGGCCTCCACTCCTTGCAAGCCCCCATTGCTGTGAGGATCTCGCCATCACAACGATGGCTATTTATGCCGCATGAAACAGCACCCCAGATATTTTGGGCACGTTTGACGTATGCTTGTTTCTTGTTCTCGATCGACAAGAAGCAAGCAAGGAGTAGATGGGGTACGTAGAAATAGAAAGATGCTGTTGCCACGGAGAGGAGGATGACGAGTCTACGGCTGCGGCTCGGCATCCCTGGAGGGCGGTCTCTTCGAGCATCGATACTCCGCCCATGATGGGGAAGTGCTGCTGTGCTCAATTAGCCCACATAGTGGTATTGTATCGAACAAAAGCTGTGCCTCTTCCTTGGGCTCGTATCTCACATTTTGTTGGGATGGGGACTTGCATGAAGATGATGACACTGAGAGGATCAGGCTTTCAGCATATGTTGTCGGCCAGAATTAGACACCATGCATTAATGCCTTTCACCACAAAACAACAGTGACAGATTTTTGATTAGTATATAAAAGCAATGGTTTGCTAATCCAAAGATGATTTTTTGATAAGCTTCTTTCCTTTAATCATTGTTTTATAGCATGGTGTGGAAAAGTTCCAAATGATCATGCTAATCACATGATTTACTGGAATGGTGACATCTCAGTCAAAGAGGATCGTAAATATGTGCAACATCAGATAATGAAATTTAAATGTCACATTGAAAGGAAAAGTAGCAGTAATAATAATAATAACAACAACAATAAACCGAACAAGTTTTTTTTTTCTTTCGGGATCTCGTTTGACATTCAACAGGGACTATCATAGTCAATAGATATTATTATTATTATTATTATTATATAGGAGCAAATGACTAGACTAGGTGATAAAATCCAAGTATTAAATGGATGAACGATAAAAGTGTAGGTTGATGTTTCGGAGGAATCAAAACACGACAACTTGCTCCTGACAAAAGAAATAAGCATTATATCCTAATGACGAGCATCACAAAAGCATGGGGGGTATTAGAATGCTGGTCAAGAAATAGCAAGGAGTTGTACCATTCCTCTGCATTGGGAATTGGCATCGCTCGGAGGATTGGATGCTCGAGTGTTCCGTGAGGGTATTCCATCAAATACTAAAATGATAGCCCAACGGAGTAGTGTGAGGAAAGCTGGAGAGAATCATCTCAGGCACAGATTAAAAACTATATATATATATATATATATATATATATATATATTCCGTGAAGCTAAAGCATGATGGAAACTCAATCAATGAAGAATTTCGTAAATTTGGATTAAAGAAAGATAAATGCTTCTTGTCCGCATTTTACAGCTCAAAGCTAAAGAGAGAATTCTGCCAACTTGACCTAAATGCTGTTAAGAGTAATTAGAGCATCATCTTCTTGTACTACCCTACGATCCTTATGGCCTCAGGTTTAGGATATTTCTCAGAATTTTAGCAAACTGCAATTTGGACTATTCGTCAGAATATAATGGTGCCTGAATCTGTACCAAAAGAGGGTTGTAATTTGTGACGGATCAGAATGAATTTGGCCGTGTTGCAGCCCACCCATTCAGCTTGTATGTTGACGTGCAATGCAAGGGACTACAGCGTATGACCGTATGGGCTACATGGTAGCTTCAGCTACCCTATGAGAAACCAGTGTATGAGTGTAAGCTTATCAACATAGTCTAGAGAACATCTCTAATGGATTCAGCTTGTACAGTCGTGACGTTCTGATAATGCCTATAAGGATTTTGCTTTTACTGATTTCAAAATCTTGAGATGTAGTTCAAACTTCAAACTGGTTTTCTACATTGTGAAAACAATATTCAAGGTAGCACTTCTGTCTTGTCAGTAGTACATGCTGATTTAGTACTCCTACCACAATAATCCTGAATGTGAAATAATTTGAGAGGAGGAATAAAACAGGGAAATGATGCAGGAAAAGTAGACACAAACAAAGATTTTTTTTTTAAAAAAAAAAACATACCAGGGCAGAAAAGAAATTCCAGCATATAGTGGAAGGCAAAGGAGTGCATCATCACCTTCTACCATGATCAGTCTGCTTGGCTTTCTTTGTTCACTTGGCAATTCACTTTTGCAAGTTTGAAAACTGAAGCACTAGCAGTAGAACCAATTCATGTTAAGAAGAGAAAGCTAAAGATGGAAGAAGAGAAACTTGGGAAGTAGTCATCTTGATTTCCATTTGCTACAACCACACACCAATGGTTGAGATGAATCATCAGTTGCTCCGGGTCGATGCGCTGAAAAGCTTATTGACCATAATCCTTATCAACCCAGCTCTCTAAATGAGTAGAGCTGAGCTGCTGATTTGTAAAACTTTCTTACAGATATTGTCTTTATATAAACTGAGAAGCAGTTGTAAAAAATAAAGAGAAGATTTCGATCAAAATCATAAATCCCCAAACCCAGGAGCTTTGGGTAAATCATAATTTGGACCATGTCTGCCAAAGAGCTATCATTGTCCAACATACCGGTCGTAAGTTGAAGAAACAAATGCAGATCTCGTCCAGATCCTCCAGTTGTGCAACCAATGCACAAGAACATGCTTGCCACTGTAGATAAAAAAAAGAATAAATAATGTTTATACCTGAGGGGAAAACAAAGGTGCCAGAGAAGTCAAAACATTCGGAGGTAGAGAAAAGAGTACCAATAATGGCAGCATCAGAGCATTACATCAGACAACCAACATAGTGAGCCCTAGGGAACTTCTTTTGCAACTGGGGCCATTGCACATAGAACTGGTCAGCAAGAAGTAGCTTATAAAGCAACAAGCCACTTAAAGATAGCTTCCTCACTCGTGCGATGCTCTCCACATAAAAGATGTGTGACCAACCTAGGCCAAGTAACTGCAGCAGATCATATTAAGTTTCATCCAGTGATAAATTAAAGATTTGCAAGCATGAGATAAGCTTATAGTTTCCATGAGCTCTGACCTAAAGAAAAGAAAGATCTAATCCAAAGAATAATTTTCAAATAAGGATCACCATGAGATAAATGCAACACAAACCAAAATGGCCTTACAACACAAAGCTTTTAAGACAGAGATTGTCATAAAATTATATTCCAGAGGAAAAATAGTCAGCACCCAATCGTTAAAAGGTGGCTTGCATAATACGAACCTTGAAAAGGAATGCAGAAGCACACAGAGGTATGCAGGTCCCAGGACCATTACAAATAATCTGGATAAGCATGATAAACAACATGAAAATTTTATGTAACTGTAAATACAATCGCAATAGTTTAGAGAACAAGCGAGGGTTAAATAATAACAATACCACTTGGGGCCTGATTTTTAAAGTTAGCCACAGTGCATGAGCCGTTGCAATCAAAGTTGTTCCGACAGAGGTTATGTATGACTGTCCCACTTCACGGCTTCGATAAATCTGCATGAACTGAGCAGCTTCTATCATCTTTCTTCCACTGTTCTGCAACACCAATTAACAAGTTCATTCGTTTTTTGGATTATCATCACCCATGAGAAATCGTATCAGACATCGACAGTAATAATTATGGATATCTTTGCCTAGGAAAACACTACACAGACGGTGACTGTTTTCAAGTCCACGGGTGTAGAAGATGGGATCATTGATTGATTTAAGCCTGAGCCAACATTGACCGAAAGATGGATATTTAGAGATCAATTTTTTAAGTCCATGTACAGTGCAAATCCTACAAAAGGATAGAACATATTCCACAGTTGTTGGAATCATAATACTACAAGCAAACAAGTTTGGAAGATTCTCTATGAAGACTGCTTAAGAGATTTAAGTGGAAAACATGTTCTATCTCCATTGAACTGAAGTCTTTATTGGACTGTTATAAGGACGAATCACCAATCAACTTGCAGGCTATGAACTATAAGGAACTAGTTGCAGCAAATTTAAGCATAATAATCTTTTACAGCTAAAAACAGAAGATGGATAAGAAAAACAACATTGTAGTAGAAATATCAAAAACCATGAACAGGAATTAAGAAATACTTCAAGCTTCAAGTCATACATAATTGACATAATGTCACGACCTTAGCTGGAATTGCCTAAGGCGTGAGGCACCCTTGCGGCCAAAGACGCGAACTTAGCTTGCGTTGCCTAAGTCGCGAGTCACCCTTGTGGCAAAGACGCGAACTTAGCTTGCGTTGCCTAAGTCGCGCTTCGCCCTTGCGATCTTGCTCCGCAAGGATCAGCCCACTTGTAACCTCTCGCAGGTCCCGAAGGACCTGTAAAAGAGAAAGTTGGTTAGTTCGAAAGAACGAGCAACGGACAAGTCCCGAAGTCTTGCGAAAAGGGAAAGCTTTACAAGCAATTCGACGAACACCTTGTGTGCACAAGCGAAAAGAGGGAGAGGGAGAAAACAAGGCTTTAGAAGGATGAACGAACAGCTACAAGCCCACAAACAGCCGCTCACCTGGTCCCGGGCACGAACACAAGTTCCCGTAAAGGTCACGTGCAAACTTGCGAAAGAGAGTTCAATGCCCGGTATATAACCGAAGCCCCATCCAGCCCTATGCCACC
>LVTN01000586.1:28648-68140 GCA_001649415.1 Musa itinerans | reverse complement strand
TCGTTCCGTCCGGTAACGGGTGGTCCGTGTACCGGTCAGCTGATGAACCGGTACGTACCGCTTGTACTAGGCGGTATTATTCGAAATTGCATACCTTGGAATGAACCAACTGTTTCTCGAAATAATCGACCCTCCATAAGAGCATCGATTGTATCAGTAGTATTTGGCAACAACCGATATATAACATTTCATAGTGCCGTTAGTAAATCATTTTGTGTTCCGAGACCATACCGATATTGAATTGTTGGGTTTAGATAATACGTTGCAAGACAATTTTGTTAGTATAATTTTTTATTATCTAAAAAATAATAAATTAAATTATTCTGAATATGAATTTACCTGCATTATGGATATCTTGATCCATATGAACTTCGGTCCGACGATCAATGATCCGTACATATTGGTCGGCCTTAAAATCATTTTTGAATGTTTTCCTGACCTTCTCTCTTGCTGAAATCAGCATATATTTAAGATACGACATCTGTGGACGCTTGTTCATATCGACCTTACGGAGAACAATATAAAGTGGTTCCACACCTTTTATGATTTCTACTGTAGTCTCCCAAAATCTAGAGGAAAGAATGGACTTTTCTATCTTCTTTTCATTGCTCAATCTCGAATATCTGGAATCAGACCACTCTTGTGAGGTGATCATTGCCTTCAAGCCATGCCTTTTTTGTTGTAATGACTTTAATGCAATAAAATTGGTAGCAAACCAAGTGATTCCAGGTCGGAGGATCTCATCGTTTACATACTTTTGCATTAAAGCGTGGACACAATGATGATTATATATAAATTTTGTAATTGATTGTGCTCGAGCTACACAATTCTTGACCGTGTCCAGCTCACCAATATCCTTCAACATTAGATCTATGCAAACATATTGTGGTCCGATCTCCTCTACTATAGTGTCCATCAAGCTCTCAATGTAGTTTGCATCTTGAATCTTTTCAGAAGCATTAACTGACTTATGAAACACCACTATTCTATTGCAATAAACAAGAAAATTGATGATACTCATTCTTGTTGGTTCTGTCCAACTGTCACACATCAGTGTCATCTCATATTCATCCCATTGCCTCTTGAAGGATTTGATCAAATCCTTCAGTTCTGCCACCTCCTAATCTAAGTACACATCGTAAATCTCCCTCGGTGTTCGAGGTTGGATTCCCGTGCCAGAATTTTGAATAGAAGAGACTATGCTCTGATAATATGGACCTTGGGCTTTGTTGGCTGGAATCCTGTGGAAGTTGAACTATTTTGAAATTGCCTTCCCAATAACCCGCTTCTTTTCTTTTGTGTATGCATCATCAATCCATGTCTGTTTCACTGTTTGTGGGGGATAGGCTTGCAGATCAATATCAACAATATCACCTCCTACCAAGACCTCTCATAAAACCATAGAGTCCATCATATCTCATACTACTATTTCGGCCTAATTGAGGAGGAGCAATTGGCTGTCTCATGTTGGCCGACCTCTAGATTCTACTACCATTGTCATGCTCCAATTGTGAGTCGGGTCGTCGATGCCTCATTGCTTCATTGATCGTATACTGATGCTCCAATGATGCACGAATCCTAGCTGTGAGACCCGAGTCGACTTGATCGTCGCAACCCTCATACTGATCATAAACTGGTTCTTGCGTAGCCCTATAATATTTTTCCTTAACTCTTGCTTTCTTTTTTAATGTATCTTCCTTTGCTTGTTGTAGCTTGCTTTAAAATAATTTATGGATCTCCATCGGAACCTTCTTGCATTTTATAACATCAGGATACCCATCGGCCAAATGCATCTTCACTTGAGTTATTCCTTCACCCTTGCCAATATAGTCACAATAAATACATTGCCAATGATGATGGTTCCTATCTATCTTTCAGGCATGAATCCATGCATCATCATGTGGCTGTTCCTTTGGTGTCATGATCTTACCAAATTTAAATTAAATAAGCTATAAAGTATAAACATATTGAATTGACCAAATATTGATAAAAAATCGCTAATCGTAACATTAAATAATTTTATTAAAATATAAATAATCCTATTTTATCATCATAAATATGTTATATATATAAAAGAAGCATTAAATACATAATTTTAATCCAATATGGGTCAAATTATGATAAAATCATCGTTAGATACACTAATCACTTGATTAACATAGTTAATTACCT
Organism: Musa itinerans; assembly: GCA_001649415.1. Taxonomy (NCBI): domain Eukaryota; kingdom Viridiplantae; phylum Streptophyta; class Magnoliopsida; order Zingiberales; family Musaceae; genus Musa; species Musa itinerans. The sequence goes on along the minus strand of LVTN01000586.1, from coordinate 65,968 downwards.
ATTAATTACTTCTCTTTCAACACTATAAACATGTCAAACACCCTAATAGGTATTAAAAACATTAAATTGATCTAAAATCGATCAAGTTTTGATTAAATCATGACTAATCGCAGCATTAAATAATTTTAATAAAACCTAATTAAACCTATTTTACCATCATAAATATGTCAAACACATAAAATAAGCATTAAATTCGTAATTTTGATCAAATATAGTTCAGATTACGATGAAATCATCATTGGATACACTAATTACATGATTAACATAGTTAATTATCCACTAATTACTTTTTTTTCAACACTATAAACATAGCAAACACCTTAATAGGTATTAAACACATTAAATTGGCATAAATCGATTAAATTTTGATTAAATCATCATTAAAATGACTAATCGCAGCATTCAATAACTTTAATAAAACTTAATTAAATTTATTTTACTATCATAAATATCTTTCAATATTTAATATGCATGGAATATAAATATTTGACTTATTAAGTGTCTAATTTCGAATTAATCAATATTAAACACACTAATCATAACATTAAAGATCTTAATTACTCTCTAATTAAAGAAAGAGAATATATACCTTTTGATTATAAAGTTCTTCCTCTTAATCTTCCTAAATTAGTTTCGATTCAATTCACAAATCGTTGTTTTGTAGAGTTTAGGAGAGCACAAATGTGAGAAAAAAAGAGTTTGAAATAGTTTAAGAGAGTATGAGAATGAAATGGAGTGAAATAAGGGAGAATAAGAGTTTAAAAACATATGAGAAAGGGCTCCAACGGTCAATTTGACCGTTGGAGCACTATTACCAAGCGGTAACGATCGAATTCGACCGTTACTGAGCTGTGCCGAGCGGTAATGGTCGAAATTTTGACCGTTATCGCCCGATATAACCCCGTATCATTCGATACGGGGCTCTTTTAAGTGATCCGCTCGGTATCGGGCGGTCCGCTACCGGTAAGCTGTGGGACCGGTACTATCACATCTCGGATTTATAAAAAGAATAATAAATCAGTAATTTATTATTCATAATTTACATAATAAGCTCCCTCTATTTTTTTTTTCATCCGTCTTTGAATTCAAATAATTTTTTTATAATAGTAAATATTTTATTAATTAGAAAAAGGATCAGATCTTCTTGGTAGGGTCACAAGTCTCTTTCACCCAAGCTTCAGATCTATTACAAAGTAATAGATTACTCTGAAAATAAATATAAGATAAAAACATATTAGCAACTACACATGCTGGTAGGAACATCAAAATAATCATTAAAATAATCTTCAATATTCATGAAATAAAAATAAATATTAATAATTCAATAAGATATATATCGATTCATCATAAAACTTATGCATCGGAAAAACGATGATAATTTCTTACATAATAAATAAAGGCATGCATCAGCCACATGTAACACATAGATAATAACAAAGGCGTACATCACCCGATAGTGCACTCTCCCAACAATGGATGAAGAGGCATATTCCACCGGATAGATTCCTCCCAACAGCGGATGGAGGTAATCCATATCGCACTCCCAACAACGGATGGAGTGCTATCCCTCACCCGCCCAAGTGGGGACATGTTTCTCCCAATAGCGGATGGAGGAACCGTCTAACTATCACGTTTGACAACCCGCTAATCCCCGAAGGGAATCGCCATACTTGCCCTCGGTAAGGATACATAAACATCCATGATCATTCACTTACACTCATCCATTCACTGACGCATGCATCAAGAAATCAATATGATTAAATATTATGAGAGACCATACTTGATGTAAATATGCTAGACTATGTTCATTGGTGGCTCCGCACTATGATGGGCCCGCAGCTCCTTTCACAAGTTATACTTCCAATGTGAACTACTAGCCTAGTCACATATACTACATGATAATAATCATATCAATATCATAAACTTGAGAAAAGTAAAAAACCAATAATCATTTTCAAATGATATCTCCAGATAAATCCTTTAAATTCATCAAATCATAAAGGCATGAAACATCAATCTCTCAATAGTCCTCAATCAACCAAAACTCTAATTGGAATATCTCAATTGACTTAAACCAAACTCAATTTGGTTATGACCTACCGGAACCAACCTCAAATCCTTATAGAACTAATCTGGAATCACCCTAAACTGGTCTAATTTAGATTTGATTGATTTCGATTAAGTCAAGTAGGTTTGAACTAGTCAAGTTAGTTTGGAATCACCCTAAACCTGCTTTAACCGATCAAACCTGTTTGATTTAGTCAACTAACGAGCTCAAACCAATAAAGGGAAAAGAAATTAGACTATGTCGTATAGTGCTAGTCCAGACCGAACCAGCCCACCTGAGTCTTGGACGGGTCACATGCGTTGCACATACCTGTTCCAAGTAATAGGTTGAGTTGAAGTACAACGGGCTAGATAGAGGAGCAATGATATGTCTAATGCCAATCACATAGTTGGGTAGGTTTAACTTCATGGACTAGGCTAAGCCTTACTTATAAGTTGGGCTGAGTCTTACCACTAAACTAGGCCATGCTTGGCTCGCGAGTTGGTCGTACCTAGACACATGAATTGGGGTCGTATTTGACAACATGAATTGGGTCGTACCTAGCCGCATGAGCTGGCTTATGCCTGGCCACGTGGTCGGGTCGTACCTTGCCACATAGGCTGGGTCATGCCTAGTCACATGGGCTAGGTTGTACTTGGCCACATGGGCTAGGTCGTACATGATCACATGAGCTGAGTCGATCCGATCTGACAGATCAACCCGACTCAAGTCGGACCCCAATTAGACTCCTCTTATCAAATTAAATTTCAATATTTAAAATTATTAAAGAATAACTAAAATCCATTAACTAAAAATTTAAAATCATGATCTTAAATTTAAAACTAATTACATTATAGAATTTCACACATAATTCTTTAAACATAGATATATCTAATTAAATAAATTAGAACTATTATGCTAATTAGAACTATTATGCTAATTCAAAAATAAGAATTTTAATAATTAAATCAATATTAAAATTTACTTAAGCTTAAGAGATCAATATAAATCAAATAATCATTCTAACATCACAAATCAATTATTATTATTTCTTAATTATGAAATTTCGAAATTAAAACATCATCATGCATTATAAAATTATAACAATCTCAACATCAAGATTTTAAAACATAAATCAAAGCTAATTAAAAAAGAAAGGATCCTACCTCTCCCCGGCTATCCTTTCCTCGATATCATTTCCTTGGGAAGTCTTCTCCTCAATTCTCCCATTGTTAGGCTCGATGAGGAATGAGGGAGAAGTAGTCCCCTTTATATAAGAGAAGATGAGATCTCCCAAGAAGGTAAGTAATAATTTAATTCTTATTTTTAATTTATTTTTATTTTCCTTTCATACACGAAGAGAGAAATATAATATTCATTTCTTATAGTTCACACACGAAAATGGAATGTAAACTATTTACTTCCTAAAAATCAAATCACTCATTAGGAAATAAATCAATTAATAAGTAGAATTCCTAATTTCTCCATGTGATTAAGGAAACTAAATTTAATTATTTCCTTGACTATAGTATACAGAAGTTAATAATAAAGCAATACATCATTTATAGTAATTAATTTATGTTAAGGGAGAAATTATCGGTGATTACAGGTACATACCGCCCGTACTGGGCGGTATCATTCGAAATTGTATACCCTGCAATAAAGGATTAGTACTTGTAGCCAAAGTTGAATCTTGACGATTGAGTTTTTTGCATATCAGATTGGTGTACTTTACCTCTAAAATCAGCTTTGTTTGACAATTATTTATATACTGAACTAACACGTAATTAAGAGTAAATAAATAGTTCGTTTTACAAGTATAGACCTATATATCAAAGTACCTCTGGGGTAGGCATGTGACATCAAGCTACCTTAAATGTGGCTTTAACTATTAATGCAAAAGATATTTCCTCTTGGCTGCCTTTAACCAAGTCCTTTACTTCTTTTGTTGCTATCAGTCAATTATCTTCATCTTTATTTTAGTTCTTGGTTAAACAATTGAAGAGCTCTTAGTGCCTTTGAAATTTGTATTGTTAGTTTATGACACCGAGAACCATAATATCATTATTTTGGCATAGCCTGTAGATAATGAGGAAGCTTTTTTTGTAAGGTAATTGAATTCTTAAGCTAATTGCAAAAATAAATAGTTTTTTTACATCTAATCTAATTAAACTTCTTGGAAAACGGTTCAGACTGTAGTGATTCTTCCTACAAAACTTCTTTCGCCACTGAAAACTGAATGAACCTGGCCGAACTACGAAATTGCCTAGTTAGCAAATGAAGAACGTCAATATGTTATAGGAATCCCCATGGCTGCTGGTGACATCAGAATAACTGGGAAAACAGTTCAAACATTGAATTATGTCGAAAAAAGACTTTTAAGTTGTATATCTTTGGGAATATAGGAAAAACAAGTGCTGCACTGACACCCTCTAATTTAAGGGAAATCAAGAGAGAGAGGAAGTATATTCTCCATTTCCCTTCAAATTATAATGGGCATATTGAAATGCAGTAAATGGAAGCACATGTCAGAATTTCACCACTGTCAACTCACATTCACTGCAGAGATAGTTGAATTTCCTCAAAGTGGTTCAATTGTGCTTGCATCTTTCTAATAGATAGTAGTTGATACCAAACTACAGCTGCTGTAACAGGCTTTGTTGTCATTGCTGAGGTTTGCAAGTTCAAAGTGGGACAAGCTTACCTGTGATCCGTTAAAGCTTAACAACTTTGCTATAGCTGTGAGAGTAGATTAAGTGATCTGGATAGTTGGAACTTAGACCTTATTGTTGGTTATGAGATTAATTAGCTTGGTAGCATCTGATATCTATGAACATCTGCATAGATATGGAATATAGCAGAATGAATGTTTCAAAACAGACCTTTAAGTGGGATGCAAATTGTTAGGTTATGTTCAGTTCTAAGGAAAAAATTGAACTTAGAACTTGTTCGATTTGCAGGTTCTGCAGCCAAATCATAGTATTCAAAGTTCAACACAGAAATGTTTTATTTGGTTAATTTTTAATTCAGTTTCCAAAGCGGACCAACCAATCTGTGATCCGCCCAAAGCTGAAAACTTTGTAATAGCTACGAGAAGTGGGTTATGCAATCTGGATAGTTGAACGCCAAACCTAACTATTGGTCATGGGATTAATCAGGTTAGGTGGCATCTGAATGTGCATGGAACATCTGCATAAATAAGGAATATACCAGAAATAATGATTGAAAACAGACCTTGAAGTGGGGTTGCACATGATTAGCTTAGGTTCAGCTCTTAGGAAACTTTTGAACATAGAACTTGTATGATTTGCAGGTTCTCAAGCTGAACTGAACTATAGCAATGATCAAACATTTGTATGTTCTCTTTAAATATCAAAACACAACCAATTTTGTATACAATATTGATGAGAATGAGATTCATTATGGCTACATATGTTTACATATGGTGTATTGTTTTTATATTACTAGATTTGGTTTAGTTTGGACAGTTCTCTACAGACCAAACTGAATGGAATTGAAACTTTGTTTTTGTTTTTTTTTTTCCAATTTTCATACCATAATTAACTGCACCAGTTCAATCTGGTACAGACTCTTGGATAGTTCATTTGTACACCCTTACCCTCAAAGATGATTTGCAATCACCACTATGTAGTTTTGGTGGCCTTAAATATTTTATAAAACTACTGTTAGAAGGTATCTGTTGAGTTTAAGTTTGAGTACCTCAGTGGTGGAGTCTGGGCAGTATGTGTTTGACATTGGGATTATAATAATTAATGAAGCTGTTCTGAAAAAGGCCTAAATCCTTGACAAGTCAACACATAGTGACAGTATCACACACTATCTTATAGAGTTGTTTAGGAGCATAATATCCTTATTTGTGAGCACAATGTGCTTGTTGCTAGCCTATCTTGCTGACATTACCCTAAGACTTTCCAAATTGACAAAAGCTGTCCTTGTCTTCCTTTTTCCCATCTTTCTCTTTTCATTTTGTTTGTCTGGAAGATGGAGCTTGATATTTGAATCATAGAGGTAGAAGCTTGGTTTTTTATGTCAAGAAAACTTCCAATTACTTATACTGCCAAGGGTGTATGACATTTCCATGATGTTATCCACCGTGTTTGTTTGATTTTTCGGTGGTACATGAAGCAGCAGATCACATTGTTCGATGAAGGAAGCATTTTATGATTACTTGGGTTACACTAAGAATTCACCTCGTCATCATTAATAGTTATTACACTCTGCATTTAGTTTCTTACAGATGGATGAGCTAACACCATTTGTTTTTGGTTCGCTTGGTTGGATGAGTGCAGGTTGCAGAAGCAGATGCCCAACTCAGGCTGGCTGTCGCTGTAAACCTGAGTGTTGTCTCGATTACCATAATAATACACTGATACGTAGCAGAGACGCCTCAAGTTGGGCATGCCGTTCATTTGCCTGATTTTTTGCTACACCAAATTACGCACTTTGAGCATCAGAATTAGCATCCTGATTGTCTATTTGGTTTATTCATCCGTGTACAATAATCTAAACATTCTTGGAATAATTCAGCAACCCCATCAACGCTCTCATCAGCAACAAAGGATTTGGGCAGGTCAAATTGTAACGAGAGCCGAGTACTAATGACGTCACTAATTGCTTAAGAGGTTACATGGCCAGCATGAATGTTAGTGCACCCCATTCACTGTGAACAGCTTATTCCATTGAATTACTCTAAACCACTTCCCAAGCTCTCAATCAAAGAATAAATTGATCGCCATCATCAAATGATAGGTAATTAGAAGTTGCAGTTCTCATCGTCATCATCCACGTCGCTGTCTTCTAACTCGATGCTCCTGTACCATATCGCGCAGGCCACGAACACCGCGAAGTCGGCGGCGGTGAGGCTCGCCAGGAGAAAGTAGAACCTGTCCATATGCCCTCTGTTGAGGTTGGCCGGAATCCACCCGAGTCGGTCGCCCTTCCCCGTGATCTCCATCACTGCCGTCACCAGTAGGCTGCTCACGTAGTTCCCCAGCGAGATGGAAGTCATGCAGAGCGCGCTGCCGAAGCTCTTCAGCCCGTCCGGCGCTTGGCCGTTGAAGAACTCCAGCTGACCCACGTACATGAACACCTCCGAGGCTCCTATCAGCGCGTACTGAGGGATCTGCCACAGGATGCTCAGCGAGCTGTCGTCGTCGCAGCCTCTGCAGATTCTCCTCAGTCGCTGCACTTCCACGGTTCCCGCCGACGCCATCGCCATGATCGCCAGGATGAGCCCCGCCCCCATCCTCTGCAGCTCGGTCAGCCCCCTCGCGTCCTTTCTCAGCCGGGAGACCAGGGGGTTGAGGAGCCTGCGGTAGAACAAGATGAAGGCCGCCACGCTGACGATGTCGAAGGCCGACATGCTCGCGGGGGGAATACGGAAGCCGGCTACCGTGCCGTCCATGGCTGCGCCCTGCTCCACGAAGAGGGAGGCCATCTGCGTGAAGACGACGGAGTAGAGGATGGTCGTCACCCATATGGGGATTAGCCGGAGCATGCATTTCAGCTCCTCCACTTGTGTGATGGGGCAGAGGCGCCATGGGTCGCGGGAGCAGCCGGACTTGCCTTGTTTGATTGTGAAGTCATTCTCCGGATCGACGACCGCAGCTCGATCCAAGAACCTACGGCAGCAGATCACCTCAAGCTGGGCCGAATGCATGCAAGCCGAGAACGTGAAGGATTCGGTTTCCGGAACCTACCTGAAACCTTCAGTGTGAAGTATCCTTCTGCTCCCTTGACCGGCTGAGACCTGCTTCTCCTCCACCTCGTACAAGTCATCACCACCATTTGTTGGCATCTTCATCCTCCACTTCCTCGATGCGGCGACGACAACCTGGCACACCCTAGAGAGGGGGTTGCCGATGGGCTTGAAGTGCCTGTACCTGGAAGTCCCGCAGAGGAAGAGGAGCAGGGCGACCATGGCAGAGCCAGCCGAGACCCAGAACCCCAGTGCCCACATGCCCTTGTCCTCGAAGTAGTCCAAGAAGGTGTTGGAGAAGAGGGACCCCAGGTTGAGGGCCAGGTAGAAGTAGCTGAAGAACGAGACTTTGGAGTGGGACTCATCAGGGTCCTTCGCATCGAACTGGTCTGCCCCAAAGGTGGCTATGTTCGGCTGGTACCCTCCATTTCCCAGGGCAATGAGGTAGACCGAGAGGTAGAACACCCCAGTCTCCATGCTCGAGTGAGGGCCACAGAGGAAGTGCTCCTCGCCACATCCCGAGGGCTTCAGCAGAAACAGGTAGGTGGATAGTGAGAGCAGCACCAAGCCCTGTTGACCCAGAGAAACAAAACCGTTAGCAATGGTGGTAGCTCGTCTTCACATGCTTTCAGATGGATCTTACGAATACAAAGATGACTTGGAAGATGGCGCATGTCTTGTATCTTCCCCAGTAGGAGTCACTGAGGAAGGCGCCAACGAGGGAGAAGATGTACACAGTGCCTGTCCACTTGCTGACATTGTTTGCTGCATCAGCGTTGTTCTGCTGCAGGACCCTCGTCAGGAACAACACCAAGTTCACGCCAACCCCGAAGAATGCCAGCGTCGCTAATCCTTGGTTCACTGCATCGAGGTTGCAGAGGTATGCATCAGCTCACATGTCAAATGGCAGACAAGACCGTACAACACAGCTTTACTGATGCTGCTATGTTATCTTGATGGACATGCTTAGCTTACTGAATCACGCATGTGCACACCATCCAAGCATGAGTTTAGGCATGCATGCTCTGACTACCTTTTTTCTTTTCTGAAAATAAAAAAGTGATGAAGTTGCCACCGTGATCTATTTGCATCAGACGAACAAAAAGTTTAGGACAAGTTGTCTTTCCCAGGTCAGAATTCACACCCACATGTAGTGCTATTCAGATTCCAGAGGCAAATTCCAAAATCCTTGGTGGGGGGTGTTGATGCAAGATGCAGTTGCAGATTGTGACAATGGCAGTGACCCTCTGATGTGATTGGATCCTTCCAGTTTGCCAAGTCGACAAGTAAAGCTCAAGCTCAGGATCCTAGAGAAAGAATCTACCGCACGCAAGCCTACAGGAGAGGTCTTCTTACATCTGTCTGCTTGGTGAAAGAAGTCGGTAAAATAGACAGCTACAAACACCTGATAAGCTGCAGTGCCTGGCAGGAGTGTGCATCTACATCTAAAGAGACCCACTCATCGATCAGGTGATCTTTACTGGATATTTCTTGTGCTTATAACATCAAAATAGCCAACATCTGCTTTTGATTTTGATCTTGAGGATGACTCGAGATCACCAACAAAGCATCATTAGTGACAGCATAAATATCTTTGCGCACATACTTGGAATTCTCTCCTTTTTTTTTTTTTCTGTGATCTATTAGAACAAGTCTTGATACAATGAGAAGGTTGTTTCTTGGTGACATGAATGATCAGAATTCGAAAAGGGAACCAAAATAAAAACCATTAGTGTCAATTAAATGAAGATTTGCTCTCGTTCTGTTTTCTACTTGCCAGTTACTGTTTTCTTGTTCTGTTTGACTTATAATTAGTGACTGTTGGTTGATGTTCAGCTTCAGCGAGATCCAAAAACAAGAAGAAAAAAAAAAAAGGCAATCAGGAAAAAAAAACTTGTGTCAAGAAACTCTTAGAAAGCATGAGGTAATCGTTAACTTTGATCAAAGACTATTGCACCTGATTGTCATAACTTCAATCAAATTGTGTGTCTGGTAATGGTTTCTTAAGAATCAGAGGCACAACATAGGCTGCCAAGATTTTGAGACAATGTAAATAAAGTTGGTTCAGAATGGCTTGACTTTTCTTTATGTGTCATTCTTGTGTTACTACACAATTTATTATGGAAGAATAATAATTCTTACCATGTTTGTGCTGTTGTATAGAAAGTAGGATAATAAAGGGCTTTTTCCACAGCCTGGATATAAGAGGATCCAATTCAAGAAAACTGATGCCTTTGTTTCTTTAGGATACATTTCTTTATTGTGTATATGTGGGTGGATCAAAAGATGGAAAAGCACCAAATCAGCAGAGCTTGCTCTTATCATTCTTCAATCAAAATGATCAAAAGGATTTGAAGGTTGTCAGCTGAAGATTGAAACAAACTATGGACAGTAAAATCTCATTGTGCATAACAAAAAATGAGTACCTAGCACAAGAACTCCACCCACCCACCCTCCAGTCTTGCCTTTGGCTGCTGGCCTACCTCTGATGTCCACTGATCCATCAAGTGTGTACTCATATTGCTCATCTTTCCCTTCATTCATCTCTTTGTTAAACGATGCACTTATAGTCTTCATGTCACCATTCTCTGCAACGCTCTTCTCTTTTTCCTGCAGCACCAATTTTACTTTGTTAAGTCTGACCATCCTAAGCTGATCCACTGCCTTCTATCACCAGGAACTCAGGAAAGTGGAAAGAGTTAGCAAGGAATCGGAAGAGATACTGACCACATTGGATTTCTCAGAGCTGGCCATTGAATCCCCACAATGGGAAGATCAGAATGACAAGACGTAAACAGGAGTAGAATGCGAGAGAGAGAGAGAGAGAGAGAGAGGAGGGGTTTGGATGGAGAAAATGGTGCTTTGTATTTATAGAGGTGAGGAGAATGGATCAATGGTTGAGATTAGAGAGGATAATAAAGATGATGATGTGATGTTATTTGCCCACATGGCCTTATTCAATGCCAAGAAAATGACAATCCAAATGACTGGAAGGGACAGAGAGGCTATTTAGTTGGATTTGGACACTTGCATTAATGGAGTAGAGATACATTTTCAGGAGCACATTAATAACCTTTTGAGTTTGAAGTAGAAAGAGAAAGGATATGCTATTGAAATTTGTTGAGAGTTACAGGAGTTTTAGCCCCAATCAATACCCAAGAAAAAAAAAATGTTTTATGTTTACTGAACACAATTACTGGATCTCTTGTGCACACTCCACTAGCTTGTGAAACCAGCACAGTAAACTCCTATGATGCCTTGTCAGCGGTTGCTGCTACACTCAAATTTTAATGGTTCAGAGTACTGTCATTTGAATAATGGCTTGTAGAGAGTAGGTATCTGATAACTTGTAATATATAAAGTAGGTATCTTAAAACTTGTCATATATATATATATATATATATATATAGGGTAAATTTTTAGAAAAAGTTATTAATTTTGTTTTTTTCCTGCAAAACATCTTAATTTTAAAAAAATTCTCACAGGCCCTGCTTCAATAATTTTATCCTTTTATCCATAATTACAATTTTTTTGCTCAACATAGTGACTTTTAAACCATCTTTTCAATAAGGGTTCAATGTTGTATCGATTTACAACTGGTTTAGTATGGTTGAGGAGATCTGTATAGTGTATGATAATTGTTGCGACTCTGAGCTACACATGCAATGTACAGTTCAACTTCATGTTTTTCTTCTCTTTCTCACCTTTCTTTTTGTCATTTTTCTTCTTCTTTGATTTCTTTCCTTTGGTTGATGTTGCTTCTTCTTCCTTCTTTCTTACCCTTCTCTTTCTTTATCTTTTATTTGTTTGAGCATTGAATCTCAAACCCCCTATTTCACAAGGAGCCTCATACACTAGATACACTCTTAACATTGAATCCCAAAGGAAAAAAATGTCATGTAAGTAAATTATTATGCTTATTTTTTAATCATTTAATAGTTATTTATACATGATAAAATGGGTTTCTCACTTAAAATAGTTTTTAAAAAATTAACTGGTATTTAAATCCTAAACATTGAGACAAGCATTGAATCTGAAATTATTATAACCAAATTTATCAGGGAAAAAAATATTGTATGAAAACTGTTATATTTTAGTGAGAATGAGGAAAATCAAAGAAAATAGACGAAAGAACTATTAAGAAGTTGAAGAATCCTTAACAATAACGAAAAAAAATCAATAACAGATCATATATTGTTACAAATAAAAAAAATCATAGACCGTTCAAATTCTAAAAAAATCAGATAAATTATCTAAATTAGAAAATTTGTTACAAAGGTTTATATGGTTGCAATTTAAAGCTTCCTGATAGCATTTAGACAATTTCTTGATGTTGATATTTTAATCATGAGGTCCACCCAAAATGTCATGTAGGTAACTTATTATGCTTAAAGTTATTATGTCATGTAAGTAAATTATCATGTAAGTAAATAGTTATTTCGATGATTTCAAAATTTCATTTGATGAAAACCGATATCGAAAGTGTGCTTGACTTAGAGCAAGTGTAATAAGTAATTAAATAAGTAAGTACTGAGAGTGAAAGACAAAAAAAAAATACACACAAGATTTATAGTGGTTCGGTCGCCGTGACCTACGTCCACTTTCGATTCCTCCTTCATCGCCACCGGCTTCCACTAACGATCTACTTTTAATGAACGAAGACCAACTACCCTTATTACAACTCTTTCTCATTTTCACAAGTTTATGAGAAAACCTTTAAACTTTTGAAGAAGAGAAGGGGAACTCTCAACACTTTTCAAGATTACAACTTTGATTCACCAACGTTTTAGTTCACTCTTTCTTGTGTCTGCCTAGCAGGGATGAGTGGGATATTTACAGGCCCCAAATAGCTTCAAAAATGAAGCTAAAAATTTAATTTTCTAGGTCTTTCGGGTACAGGTGGTACCATCGCCTATGTTGAGCGGCAACACAGTAGGGAGAAGGAAGGGGATTAGGGTTTTTCTGGTTGAATCTTAGATTTTGATGATGGATTCAATTGATGTATTTATTATTTGATCTATGTTTTGAGTGACGCAGGAAACTTCGATCAGGGAGAGATAATTAAAGTAGGAAGAATCATGTTGGGCGAGAGTGAAATATGTCAGAAGATTGGACGTCTAGCCGGAGGATCGGTCGACATATCGACAGAAGGTTTCAAGCCATGGGTTCGGGCATTGGGCTAAGAAGAGCAGAAATTACGCCAAGAAAATCAAAGTTACGGAGGTCAATTGGCTGATTGGGCAATAGGCCGAAAGAGAGGATAATGCATTAAAGAAACGGATGAGGCGTCGATGAACCAATGACATGTCGAACAATATTTGATTTAGCTTTATAATAATTATCTAAATCGAAATAGATTTTAGGTGTAATTGAGTTGGAATTGGGTCAACTCAATTAGGGGTCAATTGGGCCCAAGTTTGGGCTGTGTTGGGCCAAATGAAAGGCCCAAATAATGACCCAACATGTGGAATCGTCGGTGACACAATCTCCGAGATTGTGTCAAGCGGTGGTACTGCTAGTTTGGGAGGTGGTACCGCCTAAACACAATCTCCGAGATTGTGTCAAGCGGTGGTACCGCCTAGACACAATCTCCGAGACTGTGTCAGGTGGTGGTACCGCCATACTGGGTGGTGGTACCGCCTAGTGTCAGTGCTGCAGGCGGTGGTACCGCCTAGCACTGGTGGTGGTACTATTAGTACCCAAAAGACCCAGGATGAGACTAGTTTGGACTCCAAGTTTGAATCCATTTGGAGCCTATAAATACCTCTCTCATCCCTAGTTAAGACACACAAGGATAAAGAACTTAAAAGTGGGAAAACGTTATAGCAATCACTTGAGAGATCCCCTCCTCTAGTTCTAAAGCTTAAAATTCTGTTTAGGGAGGAGTGCTTGTAAAAGTTTGTCTCCTAAACTTGTGAAAAGAAGAAGAGGGGTGTAAAATGGTAGTTGATCTTCGCCAATTGAAAAAAGATTGTTAGTGGATGTCGGTGGCCTCGACGGAAGAGGAATCAGGAGTGGATGTAGATCATGACGACCGAACCACTATAAAACTCGGTTTGCATTTCTATTTGTGCAATTTCCCTTTACTACAAACTGTCTTACTTGTTTTACTTTCTTATTACACTCTTATGAACGCTTTCAAGTTAAATACATTTCCGATATCGATTTTATTGAAACGAAGATTTTTAAAACCAACGTTGTTTTTATCTGCTGCACTAATTCACCCCCTCTTAGTGCCGACTCGATCCTAACAGTTGGTATCAGAGCCACGTTTTTCTCATTTAGTTTAATACTCAAGAGAAATAGTTCTTTTCGACTTTCAAGAGAGTCACTCTATCATTCGTCCTCCTATGTTCAATGGGACGGACTACACATATTGGAAAACTCGAATGAGAGTTTTCTTACTTTTTTTGGATTTAAATTTATGGAGTATTATTGAAAATGGCTTTCAAAAACCCTCTATACCAATAAACGAATGGATTATCTAGAGAAGAAAATATTTTCTTTAAATGCTAGAGTTATGAATGCTCTATTTTATACCTTAGACAAAAATGAATTCAATCGAGTTTCTATTTGTGAAACGGCTTATGAGATTTGGCGCACTCTTGAAATCACACACGAAGGCACGAATATAGTTAAATAGTCTAAAGTCAATCTTTTGATGCATGATTTTGAATTCTTTCGTATGAAACCAAGCGAGACCATTGGAGACATATACACCCGATTTACGGATGTCGTCAATGGTCTAAAAACACTTAGTAAAAGTTTTTCTAATTTTGAACTTGTTAACAAGATATTAAGATCCCTTCCAAATTGTCGGGATCTTAAAGTAACTACAATTCAAGAAGTGAAAGACTTGAATAATTTTTCACTCGAAGAACTTATTGGGTCTTTAATGACCTATGAAATAAGTTGTATGATATATGATGAACATGAGAACTACCTTCCAAAGAATAGGAAGGATTTGATACTTCAAACAATAGAATACCACTTGAGTGATAAATCAAGTGATGATGATGATCTTGAACTTCTAACAATAAAACTTAAAAATTTCTTAAAACAAGAATCAAAAAGTAAAATTGAACTTAAAAAGAAGAAGCTGTTAAAGAAGAAGAAAGTATCTAAGGCGGCTTGAAACGAATCGTGCTCATCCGAAGACGAGAAGCAAACCAACAAAGACAAGGTGGCAAACTATGCCTTAATGACTTTCGACGATGAGGTAACCAAAACCCCTTTAGTTTACTTCAAAATTATTTGATGCTTTTCATGAGTTATTTTTAAATTAATTAGTAAAAAATAAATAAAATATAAAAAAATAAATAAAAGGGCATCATGCTTTTCTTTCAAGTGGTTTTGAAAAATTTAAAAAAAAGATCATGACAATTGCATCTCTTTATGATAAAGGAATAAAATATTAGATTTAAATCTAATACTTATATACCTAATAAGATTAATTCCTTGTATGTTATAAGAAACAATTGTGTATCTTGATGATTTTGTATTGCTTTTCGGTTTTAAACATGGTGGATGGTTTTTATATGAAAAACTTAAGCATACTTATATGAAATCAATCATATACAATGGAACATATAAAAAGAAAAATATATTATCATTGGAATTAAAATGATAAATCAAATCTCTTGTTTAGAGAAGCCTTATATTTAATGTATTATATTTTTGGTCATGATGATTTTGATGATGAAATTTGTTTTTCGATCTTAAACGATGATGTATGTTTTGATTTGGTGTAAGAAACTTAGGCATGCTTGTGTGAAATAAATCATATAAATTCAAACAAAAAAAAGGAGGAAAGCATTTTTCTTAAAAATTTCTCAATCCCTATTTTATCAAGTTTTCAAAAAGGGGAGATTGATGAATCTATTTGTATCATATTTGATGATTTTACATTTTGAAACAATGCATGATGAGTTTGAATGCACGAATCGATAATCTTTTTGTCACACGAATCATGATTCCTTCACTTTGTTGAATCTCGGATTTTGATGATGAAACCAATTAATAGTGTTTATGATTTGATTTGTGTTTTGAGTGACGCAGGAAGCTTCGATCAGGATGAGACAATTAAAGTATGAAGAATCATGTTGGGCTGGAGAAAAACATATTAAAAGATTGGACGTTGAGCCGAAGGATCGGTCGACGTATCGGCAGAAGGCTTCGGGCTATGAAGAGCGAAAATTACACCAAGGAAATCGGAGTTGCGAAGGTCAACTGACCGATTGGACAATAGGCCATAAGAGAGGACGATGCGTTGAAGTGTTGGATGAAGCGTCGCTGAACCAATGACATGCCGGACAATAGTTGATTTAAGCTTTGTAATAATTGTCTAGATCAAAGTGGGTTTTAAGTGTACAAGATTAACTACGATAGTAAGGCATAAAGAAAACTAAAGTCTCGGATTCAAGAACGAGATTTCGTTGGGAGTTCAAGAGTTCGTTGGAAGTCCGGACGTTTGTCGGAAGTTCTATCGGAATTGACTGAGAAGTCCAGGAGCTTACCAAAGAAGCTCGTCGGAACTCACCAAGAATATCGTTGTGAAGTCCAGGAGCTTGCCGGGAGTTCACTGGAACATTGCCGAGAGATCGTCGGAAGATCGTCAGAAGCTCGCCGGAAGCTCGCCAGAAGAAACCTAGACTTACGGACTTATTTAGCTTAGTGAATGTCTTAAAATTCGTAGTTAGCATATAATTGGGTTGGAATTGGGCCAACTCAATTAGAGGCCAATTGGGCCTAAATTAGGAGTGATTTGGGCTCATTGGGAGGCCCATTCAATGACCTAAATGTTGGGCTAGGCGGTGGCACCACCAGAACAAGCAGTAGAACCGCTTGTGAGTTAGAAAACTCGAAAAACTCGGTCTCTAAGGTTGTCAGGTAGTGGTACCGCCATACTAGGTGGTGGTACTGCCCAGTGACAATGCGTCAGGCGGTAGTATCGCTAGACTCGATGGTGGTACCATCCAGTGTCAGGCTGCAGGTGATGGTACCACCCAGTGCAGGCGGTGGTACTGCCCGTACTTCGAAATCTCGGGGATTTGAATTTTGGTTTCAAGTTTTGAAGCCATTTAGGGTTTATAAATACCCTAGTTATTCCTATATAGAGTGACAAGACAAGTGATCAAAAACTCTATGTTTCTAAAGTTGAAAACCCTTATAAAGTATAGAGTCCCTCCTCCTAAAGTTTAGAGACCATTCTAAGAGAGAGTGCGAGGGAAGCTTTATAAAAAGGGGTTGTAAAGGTTATCTCCTAAACCTGTGAAAAGGAGAAGATGAGTGTAAAAGGGTAGTTGGTCTTCGCCCATTGAAGGAAGACCGTTAATGGATGCCGGTAGCCTCAACGGAAGAGGAATTGGGAGTGGATATAAGTCACGACGACCGAACCACTATAAAATCTGGTTTGCATTTCTGCTTTGCTATTTACATTTATTACAAATTGTCATACTTCCTCTTTACTCTAGCTGCACACTCTTACAAACTTGTTTTAAGTCAAGCACATTTCCAAAATCGATTTTAATCGAAATGAAAAATTGAGTATGAAATTGATGTTTTTACCGCTGCACTAATTTACTCTCCCCCCTCTTAGTGCCGACTCGTTCCTAACACACTTGATACTCTATTCTTTTATGATTCATGATGAATTGAGATATATTATGCATGAACCTATTTAACCTATGCTTCTTCTTGTCATTTACTAAAGAGGAGAATTTTCTAGATGAATCATGAATTTTTTGGAATTATAACTATTTTTTTTAATTGAGACATTATGCATGAATCAAGTTCTCAAGTGAATCTATCAACGTAGCCTTCATTGAATTTTTTAAAAAGTGATTTTGATGATGATTTTGGATCTATGACTCATTTTACTAATGAAATGATATATCCAACTAAATCATTTATCGTATTTACGACTTCTGATATATTCAACATGAAATATCTTTCTTGATGCACATATGATTCACTCTTTTAAGAGAATATTTATCAAATCGTGATAAGTTGAGATTTTCTTTATATAAATCAAGATTTTTCATTATTCTCCTATGATTGATTATACATGCTATATATTAAAGAGAAGCTTTATTGAAGTTATGATCTTGATTTCTCACAATTATAATTTGAATTTTCTATTGAATGAATCAAGATTATTTTTTATTTAAAAGGAGATTTGTCGAAATGATTCATGGACTTTTGGGTTCATGACTTGATTTCTTGTTTATATGATGATTAAAATATTTGTACCTTTGAATTCTTCCCTTATTTTATTTTTTCCTTTAATGACAAAAGGGGGAAGAAAGACTTGCTAGCTCAACGATGCAAAGGAACCAAAATTACTTGCTAGAAAGGCAAAACTTGTTAGCTTGCACTTCTCAAAAGAGAAGAAAGAACTTACTATCTTGAACATCACCAAAAATTACTAGTTTGCCTATCTTAAGAAGCAAAAGTACAAACTTACAAAATTTATAATTTTACTCATCTTTAAAATTAATGATGATTTGGTGATTATACATGTTGTAAAGTGATGAAAAATTTGCTAGCTTGTATGTTGTAAAACTTGCATAACTTAAAAACTGGCTAGATGCACTTCTCCTTTTTGTTAATGACAAAGGGGGAGAAGTTTAAATTATGATGATATGAAATGATGTATAAAATACTCATGGTATTATGATGATGCATACAATTAAAAGTTATGATGACCATACATGGTAGGATGTAATATATGTTGATATTTTGATACCATGATGATTTGAAATATTCATGATGATGCATGCAATACTTATGATAATGATGCATGCAATGCAATGCAATGATATGCAATAATGTGTTACATATATTCATGATTAAATTTGCTTTAACTTGAATTCAATTTGAATTCAAGGTTCTATCAATATGACATATTGAAAGGGAGAGTTTAGTTTAAACTCCATCATCAATTGGTTATTATCATAAAAAGGGGGAGATTGTTGAATCTCGGATTTCGATGATGAAATCAATTGATATTTTTGTGATCCGATTTATGTTTTGAGTGACGCAAGAAGCTTCGATCAAGGAGAGATAATTAAAGCAAGAAGAATCATGTTGGGTTGGAGTGGAATATGTTAGAAGATTGGACGTCGAGCCAGAGGATCGGTTGACATATCGACAGAAGGCCTCTGACCATGGGTTCGGGCATCGAGCTAAGAAGAGCGGAAATTACGCTAAGGAAATCAGAGTTGTGGAGGTCAACTGGCCGATTGGGCAATAGTTTGCAAGAGAGGATGATGCGCCGAAGAATCGGACGAGGCGTCGATGAGCCAATGACATGCCAGACAATGTTTGATTTAGCTTTGTAATAATTGTCTAGATCGAAGTAGGTTTTAGGTGTAAATGGGTTGGAATTGGGCCAACTTAATTATGGGCCAATTGGGCCCAAGTTTGGGCTGTGTTGGGCTAAGTGAAAGGCCCAAATAGTGACCCAACATGTGGAACCGTCGGTGGCACAATCTTCAAGATTGTGTCAAGCGGTGGAATCGCTAGTTTGGGTGGTGGTACCGCCCAGACATAGTCTCTGAGATTGTGTCAAGCGGTGGTACCACCAGACTGGGCGGTGGTACCACCTAGTGGCAGGGTGTCAGGCGGTGGTACTACCAGTACTCGGAAGACCCGGTACGAGACTAGTTTTGGGTCCAAGTTTGAATCTATTTGGAGCATATAAATACCCCTCTCATCTCTGGTTAAGACACATAAGCACAGAGATACTAACGGAACCGACGAGGATGAGATAGATGATCATAGGGCAATGGAGATTGCGCCACCGCACACAGATCTTGATGTGAGTGATTAGACCCACTAGCTCGGGCTTGATCACATTAAGGTGTGGTCCATGATCATTTGGTGTGATTATTCATGTGATGTGTGATTACTTGTACACATACTAGATATGTATATATATTTGCATATGATGTAGATATATATTAAATATGTTTGTGTGACACGTCATATTAAGAGATCAAATAAAAAATTCTCTCTCTTTATAATATTAAGTCGGTAAACGTGAGGCAATTAGATTGACCCACTTGGCCGTCCATCGTTATTGGTGAGGACCGATTCCCGACGTAGGTTGAGTTGGTCGAATCACTCGAGGCTTACCTATTTCGCGATTTGCTATCTTGTCTACGACGTAGAGATGTCACCGGTGACTTGAGGACATGATATGCTTAGTCGAGTCACTCGAGGGCATATTTTCGAATCAGACTCATCTTGTAACGATGGTGATGACTTAACCGAACACCATGGTTGGTCGAGTCACTCGAGGCCATGGTGATTCGGAGGCTAAATAAGACGAGAATCACAAGGAGTTGTGATTGGCAAGAATTGCCTACCTTTATAAACTTAGCATAATTGGTTGAGTCACTCAAGGTTACGTTAAGACGCCGATTGGATCCCGATCCTTACTAGAGATCTGCTAGGGGTCTCCGATTCACATACTGGAGGGAGTTGTGTGATTCACAAGAAAATAGTGGGAGTAGATTAAGATAGAAGTCCTTATCTTTATTTGTCTATTTTTTTACAAAATCTGCATATTATTTATTTCTACTACATCTTTATTTAGAAATATGTCGCATTCAAATCCCTTACCTGATGTATTTGATGTCAACCACCTCACTAGTCCAAATTACATCGATTGGCTTCGCAACTTGAGAATCGTTCTCACAGTAGAGAAAATCGCATACGTTCATGATAAAGTGATGCCTACGCTTGAGGAAGGGGCAAGCGAGGATGAGATCTCTTGGTACGTGAAGTACAAAGATGATTCCACTCTTGCTCAGTGTTATATGTTGGGCTCTATGACTCCTGAGTTATAGAGACAACATGAAAAGATGGATGCCAGATCCATTCTCCTACATCTCCATAAACTGTTTGAGAAACAGGGAAGGACTCAATGATATGAGATATCCAAGAGTCTCTTCCGTGTTGGGATGACTGAGGGGACACCGGTTCAGAACCATGTCCTAAAGATGACTGAGTGGATAGAGAAATTCACATGTCTAGGAATGGTCCAAAGGATGACTTGTGTGTAGACCTTGTACTTCAATCCCTACTAGATTCCTTTTTGCCAGTCATAGGTGCCCTGCAAACTAATCATATGAGTGATGACACGTGTGATATGATGCACATTATTTTTGCTTATTATATTTTAGTATTTTATCACTTTATATTTCTTATTGCATATATGTATATATATATTGTGATGTCCATGGATCTGTGTAATGAGAATTAGATCGTGACGAGATCACGATAATGAGATCGATTCACCTGTAAATACAAACCCTAAATAATCTTGATTATAGGTTACTTGAAAGAGACATCGAGATAACCAAATAGACTGATATGTTGTATACCCATCCATATAATGGAGGCGGCTAGTCTCATAACTGCTCATGTGGGGACACTAAGGATACAGTGCAGGTGCTCATTAGAGAATGAGTTCATTAATTGATCCGCTCACGGAATATTGGATGGTTGATGATGCCTTATTGTTAGACAGCGATTCCATAGTCCCAGTAGTGCAAGTGAGTGTTAATAGAGGATCATCCGCTCTTAGTGTCATGAAAGGAATATCCCATGTATTCTCGCTCAAGCAAATCTTTGATTAAGGTCATTCGGATTGAGAAAAAAAGTTCTCCGAGAGAATCCGATTAGAGTGAGACTCGAGTAGATTCCATATGGGCCTAATAGCACTATACCCAATATACGATCTTTGGGATATTAGATAGATGATGGACTATAGATACATGGTAACTGAGGGCAAACCTATTCAATGGATTAGATCCCCATGTATTGTTTGTGGACTATGGTATAGTGGCTTAATATGTCCATAGTTAATGAGTCGAGTGAATTATTATAGAGATAATAATTCATTGAGTCAGAAGAAATTCTGATAGGTATAATTCACGACTAGCTCGATATTAGGCCTAGAGGGTCATATATATATGGTAGGTGTTGCGACAAGTAGAGATTCAGATATGAGATATTTGCTAGAGCCTCTATCTTATTGGATATCCAATAAGCTCCTGAATTATTGGATCCTATGGATGAGATCCAATAAGAGCTAATAAGAGATTATTGGGTAGAGACTCACTAATCTAAGAGGCTTGGGTAATTGGATGGAGATACAGTACCCAATAGGGCAGGATCCTTTTGGGTTAACTAGGGGCCACTCTAACTAGGAGGGAACTAAAAGCTTATAGGCTGGGGCTTCTTGGTTGTCATATCCTATTCTCCTCTCCCTTTCTCATCCTCAAATAGCAGGCATAGAGATTTGAGGAATGTCGTCATGGCCCTGTTGTGTGGATCACCACTAGAGAGGAGGATGCTTGACCCCCTTCATCCTCTCCAACAGATCTATATAGATTCAGGGATATACGATCTCCCTAGGTAACACAACTATCTCACATGTGATTTTCTATGTCGCAAGTTTTGTGCACCAATCTACGTACGATGACGAACACATATTGAAAAATTTGGGGTTTTTGTTTTATGTTCTTTCGCTGTGCATGTGATGTCGCCCTTAGATTTCCCTATAATCGCTTGACCCAACTATGGGTTACTTGAATGGGCCTCCCAATAGCCCAAATTAGGCCCATTGAGCCCTTAATTGAGTTAGCATAGTTATACCAAAAACTAATTTAATTAGACCTAAACTACGACACTCAAGGCATAAACAATTACAAGACAAGAATTTTATGTTATCCGACATGCCATCAGCTCATCTGAACTTCGTCCGAACTTCTGGCGCATCGTCCGAATCTTCGACATATCACCTTATCCATCGGCATGTTGACTCCTACAACATCCGATCTTAGCGCAATGTCTGATTCTTTTAGCACGATGCTCGATCTCTAACTGCAGCCCAACATATGATTCTTTTACTTCAATTGTTTTGCCTTTTCATGTTTGAAGTTAGTCCTGTATTATTTTTTCAAAACACAGAAGATCATAAACTCATCAATTAATTTCATCATCAAAATCTGAGATTCAATGATCACCCCTTTTTGATGATGACAACCAATTGATGATGGAGTTTAACTAAACTCCCCCTATCTATATGCCATATTGAAATAAAGTAAACTTGTATTAAAAAATAATGATAACATTTGAATTTAAGTCAAAACGATTTTAGTAATGTCATATGCAACATATTATATCAACATAAACGTTACTTGCATTATATTGTTGAATCTCGGATTTTGATAATGAAACCAATTGATATATTTATGATCTGTTCTGTGTTTTGAGTGACACAGAAAGCTTTGATCAGGGAGAGATAATTAAAAGCAGGAAGAATCATGTTGGGCTGGAGTGGAACATGTTAGAAGATTAGACGTCGAGCCGGAGGATCGGTCGATGTATCGACAGAAGGCTTCGGGCTATGGGTTCGGGCATCGAGCCAAGAAGAGCGAAAATTGCGCCAAGGAAATCAGAGTTGTAGAGGTCAACTGGCCGATTGGGCAATAGGCCGTAAGAGAGGACGATGCGCCGAAGAATCGGACGAAGCGTCGATGAACCAATGACATGCCGGATAACATTTGATTAGCTTTGTAACAATTGTCTAGATCGAAGTAGGTTTTATGCATTATTAGGTTGGAATTGGGCCAACTCAATTAGGGGCCAGTTGGGCCCAAGTTTGGGTTGTATTGAGCTAAGTAAAAGGCCCAAACAATGACCCAACAGATGGAACCATCAATGGCACAATCTCTGAGACTATATCAGGCGATGGTACCACCAGTTTGGGCAGTGGTACCACCCAGACTCAGTCTCCGAGATTATCAAGCGGTGGTATCACCAGTCTGGGTGGTGGTACCGCCCAGACACAGTCTCCCAAGCGATGGTACTGCTCAACACTAGCGGTGGTACCGCTAGTACCCGGGAGACCCAAGATGAGACAAGTTTTGGCTCTAAGTTTAAATCCATTTGGAACCTATAAATACCCCTCTCATCCCTGGTTAACAAACACAAGCACAAAGAGCTTAAAAGTGGGAAAACATTGTAGTAATCACTTGAGAAATCCCCTCCTATAGCTCTAAGTTTAGAATTCTGTTTAGGGAGGAGTGAGTGCTTGTAAAAGGTTGTCTCGTAAACTTATAAAAAGGAGAAGAGGGGTGTAAAAGGATAGTTGATCTTTGCCCATTGAAGGAAGATCGGTAGTGGAAGCCGATGGCCTAAAGTGAAGAGGAATCGGGAGTGGATGTAGGTCATGACGATCGAACCACTATAAAAATCTAGTTTGCGTTACTATTTTGCTCTTTACTTTAATTGCAACTTGAATTATTACTTTCACTACCTTACGAATACACTTTCAAATTAACATCTTTCCGAAACGGATTTTCATCATATGAAGATTTTTGACTCGACATAATTTTTATCTGCTGTACTAATTCAGCTCCCCTCATAGTGCCGACTCGATCCTAGCAATTGGTATCAGGGCCATATTTTTTCTCATTTGGTTTAACAACCAAGAGAAATGGTTCTTTTCGACTTTCAAGAGAGTCACTCTATCATTTGTCCTTCTATGTTCAATGGGACGGACTATACATATTGAAAAACTTGAATGAGAGTTTTCTTGCTTTCTATTGATTTAAATTTATGGAACATTATAGAAAACGGCTTTCAAAAGTGTTTTCTTCTAATAAATGATTAAAATGAGTTGGAGAAGAAGACTTTCTCTTTGAATGCCAAAGCGATGAATGCTTTGTTTTGCGCCTTAGACAAAAATGATTTGAATTGTGTTTCTATTTACGAAACTACGCATAATATTTGGCACACACTTGAAATCACTCACGAAGGCACTAGTAGAGTTAAAGATTCAAAGATTAATCTTTTGATGTATGATTTTGAATTGTTTTGTATAAAACCAAGCGAAACCATTGGAGACATGTACACCCGATTTATGGATATCGTTAATAGTTTAAAAGCAGTTGGTAAAAGTTTTTTGAATCTTGAACTTGTTAATAAAGTTTTACGATCTTTTTCTAAAAATTGGGATTTGAAAGTAATAGTAATATTAGAATCAAAGGACTTGAACCATTTTCCGATTGAAAAACTTATTGGGTCCTTGGACCTATGAAATAGCTTGTATTGAACATGAGAACTATCTTCCAAAGAACAGGAAGGATTTGACACTTCGAATAATAGAATACCACTTAAGTGATGATAATGATAACCTTGAATTCCTCACAATAAAGCTTAAATTTTTTTTAAAATAAGAATCAAAGAACAAAAATGAACTTAAAAAAAAGAAGCTACAAAAGAAGAAGAAAACACTCAAGGTGGCTTAGGACGAATCAAGTTCATCTGAAGATAAAGAACAAACCAACAAAGGCGATGTGGCAAACTACGCCTTAACGACTTTTGACGATAAGATAACCAAAACCCCTTTGCTTTATTTTGAAATTACTTATTGTATTTCATGAGTTATTTTTAAATTAGTTTAGAAACATTGTATGTAAATTATTATTATTATTTTTGAATCATGCTTATCCTTCTAGTAATTTTGAAAATGATCATGAAAATTGTATGTTTTACGATAAAGGAATAAAATGTTAGACTTAAATCTAATGCTTAAGATAAATCCTATGTATGTTTTAAAGAAGAAATAATGTGTGTTTTGATGATTTAATGATGTATAGTGAATTAAAATCATGCTTACTGAATTTATATTTCAAAATTATGCATGATGATTTTTGTGATCTTTGCCATAATGAAAGTTCTTTTTTGGTGTTAAATGTTGATATATATTTTTATTTGGGATAAAAAACTTGGGCATACTTGTATAAAATCAATCATATGAATTGAAACAACTAAAAAGGGAATGTATTTTAAAAATTTCTCTATCTTTATCTTTTCACAAGAAAATGAAAAATGTATGTATGTCATTTTGAATCTCTTGAAAGTAATTTTGATGATTTGATGATTTGAATGAGTTTTATCTATATCATGTTCGATCTTGAATTCTTGGAATCAAAACTTGATAGTTTTTTTATATGAATCATGATCCCTCACATTTTATTCTTGAATGAATTCTTACATTTTATTAAAGAGAATATTTAACAAAATAAATCATATCTTTTGGTATTCATATGATCTTATCTTTCATGATATGATTTTTAATATGTAAGTATATCTCATCACCAAACTTTTCTTGTTATCCTTTAGGTGATGATTTGAAAATTGATGTAAAGGGAAATGAATTGCACTATTATATTATTATTCCCCTCTTTTTGCCAATGACAAAGGGGGAGAAAGAATTGCTAGTGTACACATCTCAAAAGAGAACCTAAATTTGCTACCTAGCACAATTCAAAAAGAAGCAAATCATGCTAGCATGCACATCGCAAAGAGAGGCAAACTTGCTAGCTTGCTCATTTCAAGAAGATACAAAAATAGGCTATCTTGCTCATCTCAAAAGATGCAAAAATTTTGTCAACTTTCATATATGAAAAACTTGCTAGCTTACATGTTATAAAATGATGTAAAATTTTGCTAGCTTGTATTTTGCAAAGGAAGCAAAAATTACTAGCTCGAACATTGCAAAGGAAGCAAAATTTGTTAGCTTGCACTTCTCAAAAGAGAAGAAAGAACTCACTAGCTTGCATATTCTAAAGTAATCAAAAATTTGCTAAATAGCTAGACTTGCATATTTCTAAAACTTGATAGTTACACTTCTCCTTTTTATTGATGACAAACGGGGAGAAGATATAATGACATGATGATCATACATGGTAGGATGTAATATACTTTGATATTTTGATACCATGATGATTTGAATGATGCATGTAAAACTTATGATAATGATGCATGCAATGCAATGATATACATATAATGTGTTGCATGATTAAATTTGCTTTGACTTGAATTCAATTTGAATTCAAAGTTCTATCAATATGGCATATTGATAGGGAGAGTTAAGGTTAATTTCGTCATCAATTGATTGTCATCATCAAAAGGGAGAGATTATTGAATCTTGAATTTTGATGATGAATCCAATTGATGTGTTTATGATCTGATCTACGTTTTGACTGATGTAGGAAGCTTTGATTAGGGAGAGATAGTTAAAAGCAGGAAGAATCATGTTGGGCTAGAGTGGAACATGTCAGAAGATTAGACGTCGAGTCGGAGGGTCAATGTATCGGTAGAAGGCTTTAGGCATTGGGCTAAAAAGAGCAGAAATTGTGCTAAGGAAATCAGAGTTACGGAGGTCAACTAGCTGATTGGGTAATAGGTCGCAAGAGAGGACGATGCGTCGAAGAATCAGATGAAGCATTGATGAACTAATGACATGCCAGACAACATTTGATTAGCTTTATAATAATTGTCTAGATCGAAGTTGGTTTTAGGCGTAATTGGGTTGAAATTTGGCTAACTCAATTAGGGGCTAATTGGGCCCAAGTTTGGGCTGTATTAGGCCAAGTGAAAGGCCCAAACAGTGACCCAACAGATGGAACCATCGGTGGCACAATCTCCGAGACCGTGTAAGGCGATGGTATCGCTAGTTTGGGCGGTGGTACCGCCCAGACTCAGTCTCCGAGACTATCAGGTGGTGGTACTGCCCAAACACAATCTCCCAAGTGGTGGTACCACTAGATTGGGCGATGGTACTGCCTAGTGTTAGTGCTACTAGCGGTGGTACCGCCCAACACTAGTGGTGGTACCGCTAGTATCCAAGAGACCCGGGATGAGACAAGTTTTGGCTCTAAGTATTATTCCATTTGGAGCCTACAAATACCCCTCTTATCACTGGTTAACACACACAAGCACAGAGAGCTTAAAAGTGGGAAAATGCTATAGTAATCACTTAAGAAATCCCCTCATCTAGCTCTAAGTTTAGAATTTTATTTAGGGAGGAGTGAGTGCTTGTAAAAGGTTATCTCCTAAACCTGTGAAAAGGAGAAGAGGGGAGTAAAATGGTAGTTGATCTTCGCCCATTGAAGGAAGATCGGTAGTGGAAGCCGGTGGCCTCGAGTGAAGAGGAATTAGGAGTAAATGTAGGTCACGACGATCAAACCACTATAAAAATTTGGTTTGCATTTCTATTTTGTTCTTTACTTTAATTGCAAACTGAATTATTACTTTCACTACCTTACGAGTATACTTTCAAGTTAACATCTTTCCGAAATGATTTTTCATCGTACGAAGATTTTTGACTCGACGTGATTTTTATTCGTTGCACTAATTCACCCCCCTCTTAGTGCCGACTCGATCTTAACACATATGTATATTATTATTATAAATATAATTTTAAATCATCATAAATCATCATCACTTTGGGCATAACATACAATAAAATTTTTAAATCATTCATCATTACTTCTCCTTCTTTGTCATCAACAAAAAGGAGAAAAGTACAACTTGCAAGTTCTTGAAACATGCAAGTTAGTAAGTAAGTTTTACATCACTTTACAAGCTAGCAAATTGATAAGTTTTACTTCTCTTTGAAGTATAAAGGCCAGTAGGTTTTGCTTCTCTTGAGATGATTTAGCTAGCACTTTTGCTACTCTTTTGGGCATGCTAGCAATTCTCTTTCTCCCCTTTTCATTATATAAAAAAGAAAGGAGAAGGGAAGGATTCAACGATGAAAATATTTCAATCATCACATGAACAAATGAAAGATTAAGTCATAAATCCGAAAGACCATGAATCATTTCGATAAATCTCTTCTTTTGTAAATAATGAAAAGAGAAAAGCTTAATAAATGATCTTAATTAAAAAAAAAACTCAAGTCATGAAAACTAAGAAATCAAGATAATGATCCGAAAAATATATAAGAAAAATTCATGCATTTGGAAGATTTAACATACCTAATTCTCTTCTAATAAAATCAAATTATTCCTCATTCAATAATTTAGTAAAAATATCTATTAATTGATGTTTTGTGTCAATAAAATTTAAAGATATATCATGATTATTAATATGATCTCTAATAAAATGATGTCTAATATCAATGTGTTTAGTTCTAGAATGTTGAATGAGATTCTTTGTTAAACATATTGTTATCACATTTTATAGAAATATTTTTTAAGTAAAATCTAGTCTTCTAAAGTGTTTTTTATCAAAATAACTTGTGCACAACATGTACCTACTGCTATATATTCAGCTTCAATTGTAGATAATATAACAGAATTTTATTTCTTGGAAGACCAAGAAACAAGTGTATGACCTCGGAGTTGACATGTTCGAGGTGTGTTTTTTCTATTTATTCTACATCCAGCAAAATTAGCATCAGCATAGGCAATCAATTCAAAATTTTTAGATTTTGGATATCATAATCCTCATAGATTAGGAGTTCCTTTTAAATATCTAAAAATATTTTTAACTATTTTGAAATAAGATTATTTAGGATTAGATTGAAATCTAGCACAAAGTCCAACACTAAACATAATATTAGGTCTAGTTGCTATGAGGTATAATAAACTACCTATCATACCTCTATAAGTTTTTTGATCAAAGTATTCTCCTTCATTATCCACATCTAATTTTGTAGAAGTGTTTATAGGTGTATTAATGACTTTAGCACTATCCATATGAAATCATTTTAATAAATCCAAAGCATACTTAGTTTGATTGATAAAAATTTCATCATTTAGTTGCCTAATTTGTAATCCTAAGAAAAATATTAATTCACCCATTAAACTCATTTTAAATTCTTGGCTCAGACTTTTATCAAATGATTCACATAAAGACTCATTTGTAGAACCAAAAATAATATCATCAACATAAATTTGAATAATAAAAAATTATTTTTAAAATATTTAATAAATAATGTGATATCGACCTTGCTTTTGAGAAGTTATTTTCAATAATAAAAGAACCAAGCCTCTCATGCCAAGCCCTAGGGGCTTGCTTCAAACTATAGAGAGCCTTAGATAACTTATAAATATAATTTGAAAAAAAATATTTTTAAATCCGGGTAGTTGTTTAACATAAATTTTTTCGGAAATAAAGCTATTTAGAAAAGTACTTTTGACATACACTTGAAATAACTTAAAATTATTATAACATGAATAGACAAGGAGTATCCTTATGGCTTCAAGTTTTGCCACACGAGCAAAAGTTTCTTCATAGTCAATACCTTCTTCTTGGTTGAAACCTTTGGCCACTAATCTAGCTTTGTTTCAAACCACGATACCAAATTCATCTTGCTTATTCATAAAAATCAATTGAGTGCCAATTACAAGATAGTCATTAGGTCTTGGAACAAGTGTCCAAACCTTATTTTTCTTAAATTAATTTAATTTTTCATGCATTGCAAAAACCCATGAATCATTTTTAAGAGCATTATCAATACATTTAGGTTCAATTTGAGATAAAAAGATCATATTTGCACAAAAAATTTTAAAAGATAAATGAGTTTAAACACTTTTTGATGTATCTTCAATGATTAGCTCCTTAGGATATGCATCTATATACTTTCATTCCTTAGGTAAGAATTCTTTGGAAGTAGATGCATCCAAGTTGCTTGGGAGAGGAGGATTCTCATTCAAATTCAAAGTGTCATTCAAAATCATTATCAAAATTATTTTTCTTAAATTCAGGTGATTTATTAAAAACAACATGGATAGATTCCTAAATAACTAAAGTTCTTTTATTGAAAACATGATAAGTTTTAGAAATAGAGGAATATCCAAGAAAGATACCTTTATCGAATATTGTATCAAATTTTCCTAAGGTATTATTTTTATTTAAAATAAAATATTTACAACCAAAAACTTTGAAATACGAAATATTAGGTCTTTTATTATTTCATAATTCATAGGGAGTTTTAGATTGAAAAGGTCTTATAAGAACTCAGTTCATGACATAGCATGTTGTATTAACGGCTTTGGCCCAAAAATATTTGGGTAGGCTATGTTCATTTAGTATGGTTATTGCCATCTCTTGTAAACTCTTATTTTCTCTCTCAACAACTTTATTTTGTCATGGATTTCTTAGAGTAAAGAAATTATGGTTGTACTCATTTGAATCATAAAGTTTTTGAAAATCATGGTTTTTAAATTCATCACCATGATCACTATAAATAGAAGAAATCATAAAACCTTTTTCATTTTGAACTTATTTGTAAAATTTTTTAAAATATTTAAAAGAATCACTTTTATGTGCCAAGAAGTATGTCCAAGTGTATCTACTAAAGTCATCAACAATTACAAAAATATATTTACTACCTTCTAGACTTATGATGTCAATTGGTCCAAATAAATACATATGAATTAATTATAATGGTCTAGAGGTACTCACTTGATTTTTATGTTTAATGCTACTCTTTATTTGTTTACCTAGTTGTCATGCATCACAAATTTTATCTTTGATAAATTTAATGCTAGGCATTCCTCTTACGAGTTCTTTAGTTGTAATTTGTGAGATTAGTATCATGTTAGCATGACCTAGTCTCCTATACCAAAGCCATGCATCATTGTTTAAAGCCAAAAAATAAATTTCATCACAAAAATTATCAAGATCAATAGTATTACTTCTTAAGGTAATCATAGATTTATTTTTGTGTGGTATTTCTATAATGCAAGCATTAGATTCAAATTTGATGTTATTTCTCTTATCACACAATTGGCTAATGCTTAGTAGGTTATGTTTTAAACCAACTACTAATAAAACATCTTCAATCAAAATGTTTGATTTGTTACCTATATTTCCTTTATCAATAATTTTTCCTTTGTTGTTGTCTCCGAAGGTAACATATCTTTCATCTTAGCTAGTGAGCTTAGAAAAATGTGTTGGATCTTTAATCATGTGCCTTGAGCATCCACTATCAAGATACTATCTCTTGCTCCTAACTTTTGATTGTTGACATATCTATAAGAAAGAGGGTTTACTTTGCACCCATTTAACTTTGAGTCACTCGTGATTAGATCTATCTATCTTAACTTTTGTTATTGAGTTATTTATGGTTCCTTTAGGAACCCAAATTAATTTATACGAGCTATATCTATTAAATGAACATGCATAAGCAAAATGACCACATCTTCTACAAAAATTACATTTAATTTTAGGGGGGACATGTAGTGTGGGTCCTTTAACAAATATAGTTAGCTTTTGTTGAGTATTACTACTCATAAAGCTGATTCTTTCTTTTCTATGAACATGACCTTTTTGGCAAGAATCATGTTTAATGATTTGTTATCAATTTTAAAATTTTCTAATATTTATTGTAGTAATACATTTTCATTCTTAAGTGAATCTAGCCCTTCACACTTAGTGCAAGGAGTTAACATGCAATTATCATGCTTATTTTTTAATTTTTCAAATTCACTAGTGAGAGAAGTATAATCCTTTTTTAGTAATTTATATTTCTTACCAACTAATTTAAAATTATCATATAAATCATGAAAAATATTTAGTAATTCATCATAAGATAAATGAGTTTCGATTGAGTCACTTACCTTGTCATTGAAGGCCATTAGAGCATAGTTTGTCACCTATCTTCATTAGTTTGCTCTTCGTCTTCGGATGCACTTGATGCTAGTCATAGGTGTCCTACAAGCCAATCATGTGAGTGATGACACGTGTGACATGACATGTACTATATTTGCTTATTATTATTATGGTATTTTTTCACTTTATATTGCTTGTTGTATAAATATATTATGATGTTCATTGATCTATGCAATGAGAATCGGATCATGATGAGATCATGATAATGAGACTGATTAACCTTTAAACATAAACCCTAAATAATCCTAGTCATAAGTTACTTAAGAGGGATATCGAAATAACCAGATAGATTGGTGTGTTATATACCCATCCATATGATGGAGGTAGTTGGTCTCATAGCTGCTTGTGTGGGGACACTAGGGCTACAGTGTAGGTGCTCATTGGAGAACAAGTTTACTGATTGATCTACTCACGAAATGCTGGATGGTTGATGATACCTCATTATCAGATAATGATTTTGTCGTTCCAATGGTATACCCGGTCCTTAGACTTGAGACACCAAAGATGTCCTGTATGAGTACTCCACTCTTTGATACCAGACTTATAGGTTTGTAAGTTTCAAATCTAGTACAGTCGGTCATTGGGAGTGTCAGCTAACCTTATGAGGGTTATTAAGTATCGATAGAGGATCATCCGCTCTCGATATCATGAGAGAAATATCTCATGTGTTCTTGCTCAGACAAATCCTTAGGTCATTCAGATTGAGAGAGAAAGAGTTCTCCGGAGAATCCGATTAGACCGAGACTCGAGAAGAAACCGTATGGGCCTGATAGCACTATGCCCGGTATATGGTCTCTAGGATATTAGATGGATGAGGGACTATAGGTACATGATAATTGATGACAGATAGGTCCAATGGATTGGATTCCCTTGTATCGTTTGGGGACAACGGCGTAGTGGCATAGTACATTCGTAATCGATGAGTCGAGTGAATTATTATAGAGATAATGATTTACTGAGCTAGAAGGAGTTCTAATATATATGACTCATAACCAGCTCGATATTGGGCCTAGAGGGTCATACACATATGGTAGGTGTTGCATCGAATAGAGATTCAGATATGAGATATCCGCCAGAGCCCCTATTTTTTTTATGTCCAATAAGTCCCTGAATTATTGGATCCTATGGATGAGATCCAATAAAAGCCAATGAGAGATTATTAATAGAGATCCACTAATCTAAAAGGCTTGGGTAGTTGGATAGAAATCCAATACCCAATAGGGTAGGATCTATTAGGGTTAAGTTGATAGGGGGCCTCTATAAATAGGAGAGAACAAAAGGGTCATAGGCTAGGCTTCTTGGTTGTCACCTTCTATTTTCCTCTCCCCTCTCATCTTCAAATAATAGGTATAGAGATTTGGGCAGTGATTTAAGGAGCGTCTTTGCACCCCTTACCGTATTTTCATGGACTTAGTTGGAATTGCCTAAGTCGTGAGGCATCCTTGCAGCCAAGACACGAACTTAGCTTAAGTTGCCTAAGTCACAAAGCACCCTTGCACAACTTCTCAGACTTAGTTGGGATTACTTAAGTCATGAGGCATCCTTGCGACATACGCGTTCGCAAAGGGTCAGCCTAGTTGCAACCTCGTACAGGTCCTGAAGGACCTGTAAAACATAAAATTGATTAGATTGAAAATGAGCGACGGACAAGTCCTGACGTCTCGCAAAGAGGGAAGCTTTACAAGCAATTCAGTAAGCACCTTGTATACATAAGAGAAAAAAAGAGGAAGGTAGAAAACAAGGACTTTAAAAGGTAGAACGAATAGTTGCAAGTCCACAAACAATTACTCACTAGGTGCTGGGCGCGAAGGCAAGTTCCCGTCAAGTTAACGTGTGAACTTGTGAAGAGTTTTTCAACGCCCGATAATATACCGATGCCCCATCCAGGGTGCTGAGATGGCTAATATTTTGGGCGCTATAGCGGGCTGCAGAAAACAACCCACGACACACGAATACAGAGCCATTTTGGGGCTTTTTGGCCCATCGCGGTGAGTGGTCGCACTATAGTGCTGTAACCTATTCGAACATGTATTTTTACAAGCAAAACACATAAAACCAAGGTAAAACAGGCTGCTATGTCTTTGTACAAGCATGCAAAAGCAACGAACGGTTCATTAAATGAAGTTGTTGCGAGTGCGTGATGACCGTTCGTGACATTCTCCCCTACTTAAACTGTTGACGCTCTCGTCGATGCTTGTTGGTAGTTGTTGATGATTGCTTCTTTATGTCATAGGGCATCTTTACGCTCTCAATTAGCTTCAGTTTGGGGAAGCTTTCGTCACTTCACCAAGTATTTGGTCTGCTCAGCTCCATTGGGTAGCTTTATCTTATGATCTGCCAGAATGGTTTCAACTCACTTCTTGTAGGAGGCTCTGGTGGGGGGTAGCCGAGTTGGAACACTTCTGGTAGCATCTTGCGGATCTGAGTGGTAGGCTTTCAAGTTGCTGGCGTGAAAAATATTATGAATTTTGAGCCACGCTGGCAGCTGCAACTTGTAGGAGACATTGCCCACCCTATTGATAATTGGGAAGGGCCCTTCATACATGCACATCAATCCTTTGTATACTTTGTATTTAAAGAGTTGGAGTGATGCTGGTTGGAGCTTTACAAACACCAAATCACCGACTTTGAACTCCTATGGTCGCCTTCCCAAGTCTGCCCACTTTATCTTTTTGGCCGCCTTCTCCAAGTAACCTCGCGCAATTTGCATTTCGGTGCCACTCTTTTGCAAAGTAGTAGACTGACAGACTACTCCCAATATACCCGATTGCTATGGTGTGAGGAGTTGATGG
This sequence comes from Musa itinerans, assembly GCA_001649415.1. Taxonomy (NCBI): domain Eukaryota; kingdom Viridiplantae; phylum Streptophyta; class Magnoliopsida; order Zingiberales; family Musaceae; genus Musa; species Musa itinerans. The sequence continues at coordinate 30,921 of LVTN01000586.1, read as the reverse complement.
TTATTGTCCTATAATGATCTCGAAGGGGCTCTTGTTGGACGCAGAGCTCCGCTACAAGTTGTAGGAGAATTGGGCTATGTCTAACAGCTTCACCCAATCTTGTTGGTTGGCACTCATGTAGTGCCGAAGATATTGCTCCAAGAGCAAGTTTATCTTTTTGGTTTGGTCATCCATTTGGGGGTGGAGGCTTATGGAGAAATATAACTCAGACCCCAACAATTTGAATAGCTCGGTCCAGAATCGTCTCAGGAACCGAGGGTCTCGATCACTAATGATATTGTGCAGGACTTCCCAATACTTCACCACATTCTTCATCATCAGCTTGGCCGCCTCCTTTGTTGAATAGTGTAGGGGTGCAGCAATGAAAGTTGCATACTTTGAAAATCGATTGACCACCACGAGTATCGATCCGAGTCCCCTTACTGCCGGCAAGCTTGATATAAAGTCCAAGGAAATGCTCTCCCATGGCCTTTCTAGTATGGGCAACGGCTCCAAAAATCCCATCGGCTTCTGCTGCTCTACCTTGTCTTGTTGGCAAGTACGGCACGTTCGAATATATTCCTCCACATCAGTCTCTATCTTCGGCCAGTACAAAGCCCTCCCTCTCTATGAGAGCCAAGGTTCTGTGAATGCTTGGATGTCTAGCCTAAAGGGAATTGTGACACTCTCTTAAGAGTTCACACCTTAAATTGTCCACTCGAGGGACATAAACCTTATTTTCTTTTGTGTAAACGAGTCCCTCCTGGACCCAAAATCATTGCGCCTTGCCTTTTTTGATGAGCTGCATTAGGGTTACTGCCTGGGGGTCATTGTACAGTTCATCCCTGATCCTAGAAAGGAAGTTGGAGTGCAACTGACTTGCTTGGTCTCTGCCCTCCAAATGTACGACATTCACTCGCTCCACTTTCTGGCTCAATGCATCGACCACAACATTTGCTTTTTCGGGCTTGTACTCCATTGCCATATCAAACTCAGCCAAGAAGTCCTGCCATCATGCTTGCTTTTGGGAGAGTTTCTTCTGAGTTTAGAAATAGCTCAAAGCGATGTTGTCTATCCTCAGCACAAATCGCGATCCAAGAAGGTAGTGCCGCCAAACTCGTAGATAATAGACCACTGCTATCATTTCCTTCTCGTGCACTAGATACTGCCGCTCAGTCTCATTGAGCTTGCGGCCCTCGTAGGCCACCGAATAACCCTCCTGCAAGAGTACTTCCCTAATAGTGAAGTCTGAAGCATCTGTATGGACTTCGAAGGGCTCCCTATAGTCTGACAATTTGAGCACCGGTTCTTCCAACATTGCAACCTTCAGATCTTGGAATGCATCTTCACATTTATCAAACCATCTCCAAGGCTGCTCCTTCTTCAGCAACTCCATTAGTGGAGTTGCACATTTCGAATACCCCGCTATGAAACATCGATTGTAGTTGATGAAACCAAAGAAGGATCTCAGCTCTAGCACCTTCTTTGGAGTTTGCCATTCTGCAACAACTTGCATCTTCGATTTGTCCATCCGAATGGAGCCATCACCGATTTGATGCCCCAAGAATAAGATCTCCATTTGAGCAAAGTAGCACTTCGCCCTTTTTATGAACAAAGTGTTCTCCTTGAGAATCTTGAAAATTGTCCAAAGGTGCTCGACATGCTCCTTGAGCGTTTGGCTCTGGACGATGATATCGTCCAAGTAGATGACCACGAACTTATCTAAATACTCTTTGTCTAGTTGGTTCATAAGAGTGTCGAACGTGGCTGGAGCATTGGTTAAGCTGAAAGGCATCACCAAGAACTCAAACGCTCCATACCTGGTCACGCAGGTACTCTTCACTTCGTTGCCTTCAGCAATGCACACCTGCCAGTGCTAGTCATAGGTGCCCAATAAGCCGATCACGTGAGTGATGGCACGTGTGACTTGATACGAAATCTTTTTGCTTATTATATTTTGGCATATATCACTTTATATTAACTATTGCATATATGCATATATATATTGGATTTATGCAATGGGAATCAGATTGTGATGAGATCACGATAATGAGATTGATTCACCTTTAAACACAGATCATAAATAATCCCGGTCATAGGTTACTCGAGAGGGACATCGTATAAACGGACAGACTGGTGTGCTGTATACCCGTCTATATGATAGATGCAGCTAGTCTCATAGCTGTTCGTGTGGGGACACTAGGGATACAATACAAGTGCTCATTAGAGAATGAGTTCACTAATTGATCCTCTTACGGAATGCTGGATGGTTGATGATGCCTTATTGTTAGACA
>LVTN01000586.1:4465-15255 GCA_001649415.1 Musa itinerans | reverse complement strand
GTTTACAACTTCCATCTGGCCATCGGTTTGTGGGTGATATGTCGTACTCCTTTTCAATTTAGTACCCTTATAGAGTAATTCTTTTGAGTCTCAATTGTAATGAGTCACAGAGCTTGGTGATTCCTCCTTTTTTTTTTTTTTTTTATATGATCTTACTGGTCTCTATATCTTCCTGTCATTCCCTCTTAATATCCTTAAGGAAGTCACTAGTTGAAAGTGAAATGACCGAAAATTCAGCTTGCTTGGGTAGCCGTGAAAGCGCATCTGCAACAACATTCTCTTTCCCCTTTTTGTAAGTTATTTCATAATCATATCCAAGATTATGAACAGTTTTTGTAAGTTATTTCATAATCATATCCTTTTTGTAAGTTTTTGTAAGTTATTTCATAATCATATCCAAAATTAGATCATCGATCTATCTAAATACTATAAAATTTTTAGTAAAGCTTTCAATAGCAACCATATTGACCTCCATAAGAAATTTTATAATTTAAATTTTTTCGATATTTTTATTTTTCAAAAAACTGAACAGTTTTATTTTTTTTATTTTCTCCATCTGTTTTTCATCTTAACTAAAACATGATGGCCTTATGTAATATTTTTTGATATTTGACATTCTAAATATATATTAAAATTTTAGTTTAAGAAAATCAACTCTTGATATCCGATACCCTGATTTTGGTTGGACTCTAAAATCATAGTTCCAATCTTAGGAAATTGTCCAAATGCTAAGGAGGGAAAGAGTACACTATAATTTAAAGAGACTTTTTACTTCATCCAACCAAATTGGACATATGAGCGTAACTTCTAAATAGTATATATGCTAACTTGTGTTTAGATACATGAAAAATATAATTGATGGAGTGTTTTGTAGGATTATTTTAGATACATGAAAAACACAAGTTATATACATAGAAAATATAATTTTTAGAGTATTTTGGGTTTCAAGTTGAACACTGATGCAAGAGTTTAGATAACTAAGGTATAAATCTTACAAAGTTATTGAGTAACTTCTTACTCAAAGTCAATGCCAACGACCTTAAAAGTCAAAGGTGAGACATGTTGGAACTCAATGACGGCATAGGAACTCGATAACCGTAAATGAATGCGATGAAACTCAATGACAGTACTGGAAAGCCCAAAACCTGAAAGCGCATAAAAAAGATGGAATAACATCTGAGCGAAAATAGACATGAAATGTTAGCAACGTTGGGGATAAAAAGGTCATAAACCCCCGCATGCATCCTCTAGGCAAACAATATATGGTGTATGTACTCAGTCGATTCATGTTAAACTGATTTTTTCCTTCGGTCAAGTTAATATGAATCTAACCGATTCTGCAAGGGTACTCATATCATTTAAGAAAAGCAGGGGCCTTGGGGTGCTTCAAAAATAAAAAAATCTAAAGTTATTTTCTTTTTAAGAATTCACCCATATATTATTTATATATATAATGAAGTAATTGTAGAGCCAAGAATTGTAGAGTTAAGTCCAATTTTTTATGTCTATTTAAATAAACTAATTAAAAAAAGAAAGTATTTTAAGTATGTTGGTATTTAATCACATAAAGATGGGGGACATTTATTGTGTACTTGGAAGTACAATGCCTTGTTTTAAACTCTGAAGAGATGCTAACAGTAAACTTGTTAGGCAAGTGAAATTTAATTATAATCAACCTAAAATGTGTAGAATGTGTAATGAATTTAATATAATTTTTGGTCTAACTAAAGAGATTATTTGTTCCAATGTAGGTGTTTCCAGGCTACTTCCTCTTCCTTTAGTGTCAGAAGTAGGAGAGAATCTTTCTCAAACCATATGTGGTTAACATAAAGTCCAAAGCTCAAATGACCTGAAACATGTGAAATGGAAGGTGACTTTGTATCTAGCCATCCCTCCACACATGTTGATTGAAGCATGATTTAAACAACTCATGTTCCACAGTGATGTGAAGCAATTCTCATATCATGTTGTTCAAAAATGGTTTTGATGACAAAATGATTAAAATGATTGCCATTATCTCCACAATGTAAGCTACGAATCAGCTACAATACGTCAGATAAACTGACTTTGTATAAAAGCTCATGCATGGATGATTAAAAGCTAATGGAAGAGGACTCAACAATGTGATACTTGCTATCTGTTTGTGTAGAAATTATTTCTTCTGTCGCTTGAAGTAAAAAGGGGATGATGATGAGACCTTTCTACCACCAAACGTTGAAATCTGGTCATTCTTTAGTTTTATGTGAGAAGCAATTGCTGTAATGTTGTCAAAATCTTACCACAACTTCTTCCCTCTCTTTTGCAGGATCAGGCTCAAAACATACTACACCGAGTGCATCATGCCATCAATGGTAGAGAATTCAGATGCACTTCACCATCTCAAGAACCATGCAAGATCTCACGAAAAGAGAAGCCAAATTGATGCCTCTTCATTCCTCTGCTAAAGTTTTGTTTCTGCATCACAGAATTCCATCTGAAGCAAAAACAATGCACAAATCAAAATCACAACTCTCTCTGTTTCTTCTTCGGATATTTGAAGAATCTTTGTAGGTGTTCTTCACTCTCTAGCTTTTTGGATCACGAACCTGCTCTTCCAAGTCATATATTGATCATGCTGCTTACTCTTAGAGGTGAAAACTTAGCTCACCAGCTTCTGTTCTTGTCACAACTCAAGGAATGGCTGCTGCCAAGTGGATATCTGAGAAGCAACAGCTCGTATTGAGTTCGACCAATGACTTATCGCTTACCTATAAGTGGAGAAAGAGATCATTGTCAATTTAGAAAAATAAATCAGACCAAAATTAAAATATGAACATATTGGTGAGTAATGCCTAAGAAATTAATCATTGTGACTAGTATAATTAATTAATAAACCGAATAAGACGCCTGCGCATGAATTTTACGTCTTTTTGAAGCTCACTCACCAAATTTTTTTCAATCCTAACATTAGATTTGTTAATATTGACATGAGGAAGAAAAATCATTAAAAAAGAAAAAAATAATAAAATGCCAAAATTACATCTGGAACCAAACCTAAGCGATGTCTAACTTGGGCCGGAGATGAGGAAAGCCCATTACGGATTAATGGGCCGATCTGGGCCGGCTATAGTTCTACGAAGACGTCCTTTAATAAGTTGTATTTATTTTTATTTCCGTTTTATGCGTCTTAACTTGTAGGGGTCGAAGCGGCGAGCAATGGCCGGAACGGAGCGGGAGGCAGTGGAGATCACCGTCAAAACGGTCGGCCCCGCCCGACCTACCAGAGTCCGAGTTCCCTCCCCCATCAAGGTCGGTCGATCGGTACCCTAACCCTAATGATCTTGGAAATTACTTTGGTTGTTTGATTTCTGACCTAATCGTATCTCATGATTTTAACCGGTTTGTAAGTCAGGTCGCGGATTTGAGGAGATTGGTTGCCGCGGAGTTTCGGCTGCCGGCGGAACGATTGAAGCTTGTTCTGAGAGGTAAGACCCTTCGGGACAAGAAGGAGAAGAATGATGGCGACGAGGATGTGGTAATCAATTTAGAGGGTGGTGGTAAGTTTATTCTCTCCCTTTCGATCTTTGTTATCGTTTGGTTTGGTTCTCAGAAATAGTTGCATTACTTTAGATTTGTGCTAGTTCTCGTAAGATCAAAAAAGATTTTTTTTTTGCAATTGTTGCAAATTGTGGACTTTTTTGCTTGAGAGAAATCAGTTGCTTTAGATGGGTTTTGGAATTTTAGAGTGGGATCGTGGTGCCAAAAATGTTGGTACACTGCGTATGAGAAAGTCTAAAATAAATAAATTGGTACTAAGTTGTAGAATCTTTTGGTGCAATAAACTGATAAAGTCCGTAGACAAGGGCCTGAATAATGTTTTCGGCAGCATAGTTTCTAGGCCATGGAACCATGCATACACTGCCAACAATGCACTAGTAAAGAGGGAATAATATGGTACCAAAAATATAGTTAGGGAATTTGTGAAGATGTAAAAGCAGCAAGATTGGTACAGACAGTTCTTCTCTTTTGGTAAAATAATCTCCTTGCTGAACACAAAACTGACATTTAAGCTCTTGCTATGGTATGTTTGGTCCCATGCCATCATTGACTATCAAATCAAGTTTGGGGCAACTATCCTACTGAACTTCCTTTGGGTTATGCAGATCATGGCCAAACCATTTTGAATTCCCTTTTTCCTGTTTCGTGTTGCTTCTGTTCTCATGATGACTTTATTCAAGTCGTTTGTTTGCTAGAAAGCAATTATTTGTATTCCATCAATCTCTCATTTTTTTTCCTTTTGTATTACAATGCACTAATTTCTAATAACACTCATTTTTTAATCATATAATAGTCATGATGCATCAAACTGTGGGATCTGCTTTAATAACAATAGTAAATATTCCCAGTGGTGAAGTATAGGTTTTGTGCAAGCTATTGACATGAAATACAACAAGCAGGTGGTTTGCCTGCACCAAATGAGGTAGTACAATGTGCTTCTCAGACCATTTTATGCTCTTGAAGATTTGAATTAAGCAGATGCTTAGTTGCCTTTATTTTTCTCTAGATTAGGTGTGTTTGTACACTAAACTTGAAGTACAAACGGGAAAGAGTTTGTCATTGTTTTGTAAACAAAAGGCAAGGTGTTTATGAAGCTTCAAGTACAAATGGGAAAGAGTTTGTCATTGTGCCTTTAATATGCTTAACTTTAATACTTTTTCCAGATTCTCTTATAGTAGTTGTGGTGCCTAAGCCTCCTGCAAGGCATCTTCATGATGGTGATGATGATGATGACGAAGAATTGGTAAGTGTGCAGTAGTTAAAGTGTTTTTTTAATGAAGCCAAAGAAAGCATATATTATTATTGTCCTTTTAAATTTTATTATATTGGTTTCAGAAATTTCAAATTCCACAGTCAGCAAACTGGTTGAAGAAGAGAATTTTCGTGTTTCTTCATCAGAAATTGAGATTGCCTGGTATGCATAAACTCAAAATTTGTTTCACTTGGAAGATAAATTATGCGGATTACATGACTTTATTACTTTTTAATTTCATAGACATCCTCTTGATGGCAATTTTCTCTATCAGTCTAAAGGCATGGATTGGTATCATTCTGTGGTTCTTATTGGCTCCAGTTGCTCACAAATGGGATATAGGACCCATCTATGTAAGTGTGCTTCTCCAGCTTCTTGTTTCAAGTGACACATAATCCTTCTTTTCGTGAAATTAAGATTTTATTTGAGATGTGTTGCAACATGTGTGTCTGATTTCAACATCTTAGGATGATCAGTGAATGTATTAAAATTTTGAAGCTAAACAGGTTTAGTTTTTATTCATCTTCTGCTGTATAACAAGTACTGAAGTATATTATGTGCAACATCATGGCCTTCTCTTAACTATCATTCATTTCCACTCACTTCTTAGTGTTGCGTGCACTTTCAAACCCTTTTAACCAGTATGTTGTTACTTTTCCTTTCTCTTACAAAGAAAAGTTTAAATTGAAGCTGAAAACAGAAGCAGGCATACTGGAGTGCCCAGCAGGAAAAAAAAAAAAAAAATTATAGACAACCATTGTATAAATGGTTGATATCTGGAACTGACGGCTGATATTATTTGCAGATACTTGTCACTGGATTTTTAATTATTCTTCTGAATCTTGGAAAGAGACAACATGGTGACCTAAGGTATGCAGTCTCTTGGCTAATGTAAAATAATTTCCCCAATTTGGTTTGCTTTTAGAAGCTATAATGTTGCCTTGGAGATTTACTGTTCAGTTCACATCCTAAGATTATGAATAAGAGTTTATATGTCTTCATGAATCTTACTTCAGCTTTCTTTGGTCTTTAGATTTTTTTTCATGGTACTTAACTTTTTTGTTTTACCTTTTCTGTTTTCTGTCTGTTTCTCTTCATTAAGGTGGCCATCGGACATAAACTTGTTAAAATTTAAGGAACTAAGCCATATTATATGCATGGTTTAATAGTTGTAGGCTAACATTTAGCTTAATCTGAACTGGTGAGATCTCTTGATCATTGTACTGAAAGAAAGGCAAGGTCAGTCTTCATGTGCTCATTTTCTAGGTACAAACTGGAAGAAAGGCAGACAAAACATGTTCATCACTGGACCATAAATCTCACTGTAACAAGCTCGTCTTACTCGATGACAAGAAGTCTTAGAATGAAACAACTTTGAACTCTGTATGGAACAGCTTTGTTTGTGCAGTGTGTGGATAAGTTGCTGAGACATGTTCATCATGGAGTATGTGAATGAATAAAACCAGAGTTTACATGAAGCTATAGCAACTTTCTTTACATGTCATAGTAGAAACTTCGTGTTCTTATTTCAATGTTTCAGATGGATTTGGTAAAATGTTATTTTGTTGCCAATGCCAATTTACCTTCACGTTGCATTCTTGTCTTGTCCATTGCTCTTAACAAGCAAACTTCTCTATATTGTTTGATGCAGTGCATACTCAATATTCAATGAAGATTTCCGGGAGCTTCCTGGTACGCTTAATGCAGATCAACTGGACAGAGATATCAGGGCTGGCCAGTTTTGACCTCTTCAGTTCCCTGCCACCCTTAAGTCCAGGGTTTGTTTGTACATGAGAAGAACTTACATATCAGTTATATGTTCGAACTGTATGGTTTTCTTAAATGATCCTACTCAACGTCGGAATTTTAGCAACCAAAGGCAGTCATCAATTGAGCTACAAGTGGTTTGATCAAAGATCGGAACGGTAAATGGCAGTTCTGCTGAACTCGACTGTCTCACCAATAGTTGGAAATTTCCACCCTGAAAATTTGTGTGGCCTATTGATCCAAGCGAGACATGCATAGATCTTACTGTTGGAACAGACTTTAAAGATTGTGTTTATCCTGTTCGACTGTTTATTGAGTGGAGTGTGGAGTTCTTGCATATTGCTTTCACTTAGCTCGAGGAATTTTCACTTAGCTAGGAACTGACTGTTTTGCATGTTTAATGAAATTTTGGCAATGAAGATTGTTCTCGGATGAGCATCTTGTATGGATCTCTTGGGCTACGCAGAACAGCCTAATTTTACTTGGTTGCTCTTCAAGACTCCCACATCCACAGGGTTCCTCTTTGGAGTAGCAGTCAAAAGAGAGTGGACTCCTTCGGATCAGTTCTCAGTATAAAAAAAGGAACAGAAGATGATGGAGAAGAGAAAGTGGAGTTTTCGAGTACTAATTTGAGTCCTATTGTTAGGATGTGCTGTGTATGATCTTAATACAAGACTTATGTACATAAATATCAAAAAAATTATACAATATTATATATATATCTTAAAAAAGAAATTTTCTTCACACGTGTGGTCCTGGTTATCCGTTATTGCAAGTAGCACTGGGCCTGTCATCGTCGTTTCGTTGGGCCCAAGTGGCGCCCAACTGTTCTATCCTCGAACATGAAACCCAACCTCCTCGTGCGTCAGGGCTGTCTTAAGATTCGCGCATTATGTTGTTGAGATACGTGCGGTGATCCCGAAAACTGCGGTTGTCCGTTGTTCGGATTTGTCGTCGATCTTTCCTGCCTGCTGATCGGGGATATTGGAGGGGGTCGCCTCTAGTCTTCAATCACGAAGCAGGTGCATGATGGGTGTTACTGGGGGGGTACGATTAGCATTAATATGGGAGATTCGGCGACGGGGTCTACAGTTTCCTTGGCCCGCCACGCGTGATCACGAGACATGCGATGTTTAAGGTGGTACAGCGGATCCGCACATGGCTGTCGACCGAGGCAAATGTTTACTCCCCGGCGTCCGGCCCATGGCAACAGGTCGGTCGATGGATCCAGCGAGAGAGAGGAGAGATCGCGAGGTGGGTTGCGATTCCATTCCTCAGCTTTGCACTGCCGCTCCTCTCTTTTCCTCTTTAAGCTGCAGAAAACAAAATTCTTGATCTGTTCTTGAATCAAGCGATCGGCCTTTTTTCCGCCTTGCTCCTTGTGTTTTAGGGACAGCTTTTGAGGATATCATTTGCTTGCTCTCTTCGTTTTAGATCTACTCAAATAATGATTTCTTTTGATTTGTCTCCAAGCGTCTCTTTTGCTCATCTCTGGCCTATATTCTGTTGAAGAATTCTCAGATCACTATTCTTTGGCGAATAATCATGTATGCGCCTTTGAATCTTGAACAACTGTACAGAAAGAGGTTTCAAGCAATTTTTGATGTATCTGATAGTCTTATTGCGAATCAGCAATCTTTTGCTTGTAGAAAGCTACGCCTTTTTTTGTTTTCCTACCACTGTTCTATTTTCGCGTTTGAAACCACATAAAAAGGGGTTTCTGATGAGAGCTCTGCATATTTTGGTTCTCTATTGATCTCAGGCTACCTTGCTTCTCTGATCATGCCAACCTTATTTTCTGTTGGTGAATGGTGCACCTACATGTCCTAGAATTTAGCAGCATTATTGATTAGTAAAGTAAGCGGCGGAGATGGTGGATAGAACTCCTGCAGTTACTTTTGGAGAAGACCAAGAAATTTCCAAGCCTACAACGGTTTATATATGGGACATGGATGAGACTCTTATACTGTTGAAGTCCTTGTTGGATGGTACATATGCAGGGGTCTTTAACGGTATGAAGGACACGAAGAAAGGTTTCGAGATTGGGAAGCATTGGGAGAATCACATTCTTCGAGTTTGTGATGAATTTTTCTTCTACGAAGTGGTTAGTTTGTTTAAAGCTGATTTGGTTTTGGTAGATTTGCTGTTTCTGGCTAGGCTTTCTGTAGACCTGTCACCATGAACTTTATCATTTCAATTAGCTCTCCATAATGCTGAATGATTTAAATAGCCTAACATCATGATAGGGCGTTGAAATAACATACATCCAAGGTGTGGTATAGTGGTTCAGAACTTGCATCTTTTTGAGTTTTGTTTTAAGTTGTAAGCATGTTACAAAACATTTTTCTTCTATAAGCCATTTGGAGCATACCAGTTTTGAAAAGCTCATTACTTAAAACTCTTAACTAACTAGCAGGGCATGCCATGATCTGTATTTGCTATAAGCTACCTTAGTTGTGTCCGCATACCATGTAGAATCTGGCTTGGCAGTTACTGATCTTTTTTCACACTTATGCTGCCTTGCAGATTGAGAACTATAATGAACCATATCTCGATGCTCTGAGTGAATATGATGATGGAAGAGATTTGTCAAATTATGATTTTAGCAATGATGGATTTTCTTCTCCTTATGATGATGCCAATAAAAGGAAACTTGCATATCGACATCGCTCTATTGCGGAGAAGTATTCTCAGGTGTTTCTTTAAGTTAGCTTTTGTTTTTTTAGTCTTTATTTGTACAAATGCATGTCAGATTTGTATTGTGCAATTATGAGCAATTGAAGGTAAGGAAGTAAAAGGTATCTGACAAAATCGGGGCTCTTTTAAGTGCTTTCTGTCAAGGTTTAAATTGTTGATCTGATTTATCTTGTTAGACTGGTACTGTACTTTTATATCAAGTGGCATTGTACCATTGCTGAAAAATAATATAAAAGCAATCGATATGATCGTTGGTCTTACCAGTCCAATTGGTATTTGAACCTTGCTCCTTATACTACTTAAGTTGTCTATCCTCTAAGGAATGTTTATCAGAATGGTTAATTGTGCCCTCTTTCCTGTTTGCTTTTGAACCTTTCTAGTGGTTTGATTAATTGTTCCATCTTAGACTGCTAAGTTTTAACTTCACCAATTTGGTTGTGTTACATGATATGAAGTATAAGTTACCTTCTGTTTTTGAATGTCTTCATATAATCTTTTGGTCCAACTTTTCATCAGAGAGACTTTTTTACTCTTAAAGTTTGAACTTATGAAGCATCAACTCTTAGTATTGCTTGCAAATTGTTAGAGTGACTGAATGATATTCTGATAATGGGAACTTCTTTACAATCCAACTATAGAAATGTATATTGTTCTAACTTATTGCTCAAACACATGTTGTATATGACTTCACCGTTCAAATTTTGTAGAGCTTGTGAGGCTTTGCTTGTTTCTCATCTTATGGAGATATAATATTGATTATTGATTGGTGTTGTTTCCTCCAAGGTCGTTTATACTAGTCCAATACAAGTTTTGATCATGGTTTGCATTACCGGTCCATACTGGTGTATCGACCATCTGTCAGTACGAGTTGTACCGAGCATACCAATACATGGTACACTGGAATATACTGATGTACCACCCGTATTAGTCGTATATTGGACCGGTATATACTGCTTGTATCGAGCAGTATGCTTCGGTACGTCAAACCTTGATTTTGATAACCTATTGGATTAGTAAAATACTAGTATGCTGGACACTGTATCTGTTGAATCTCGGATTTTGATGATGAAATCAATTGATGGGTTAATTGATCTAATCCATATTATTGAGTTAAGTGTGCAGGATTAACTACGATAGCTTGAGGACATAAAGCAAGTCTACCGGAGTCAAGTTTGATGGGTGTTCGAGAATCCGAAGATTCGTCGGAGATGCTACCGGAACCAACCGAGAGGAAATCGGGGACTTGTCGGAGTTTTCGGAAGTCCGCCGAAGAGATCGTTGAAGGTTCGCGGAGATCACCAAGAAGGCTAGGCTACTCGCTGAACTCGCCACAAGATCAGGAGCTTGCTGGGAGTCCGCCGGAAGAAACCTGAGGGTGTATCGGAAGTCTGCCGGAAGATCGTCGGAAAGCTCGCCGGAAGGAAACTCGACGTTGCTGGTTAAAAGATCTGCTTAGGACTATGTCTTGATTTCGTAGTTTACATGTAATTAGGGTTAGAATTAAGGGATAATCCTATATCCTAGTTAGGGGCCAACT